>JAQZBX010026251.1:0-29055 GCA_029593785.1 Cabassous unicinctus
TAGAGGAGAATGGAATAATATTTATTAAAATCCTCTTTAATTCAAGTATCAGTTTAGTGCATTCTCATATAATATATTAATTTGTTAGATAGAGTATTCAGTATCTATTTAACATTTTCTCTTCAGCTTCTTTTCAAAAGATCTTGATAAGCTCTCTTAATTATTTCAAAGAATCCCAGGTTCTTAGATTTGAAGGAGACCCCAGAAATGGTCTATTAGTTTAAATTGCAGCATTGCCTCTGGCAATATTTCTCATAGATGCCCACCCAACCTCAATTTGCACAATTTCATGAGTAATCTCTTCCTTTGCCCTGCATTGGCAACCAGTACAGAAATAGAATTAAGCAAGATGTTACTTTTTTTAACTTTAAATTTAAAAAAAAAAAATAGCTTTAGATTACATAAATGTAACATCAAAAATATAAGGGATTCCCGTGTACCCCACCCCCTCTCCCACCCCCACTTTCCTCCAACAACGTCTTTCATTAGTGTGGTACATTTGTTACAATTGATGAACACATATTGAATAATTGTACTAACCAGGTCTATAGTTTACATTCTTACTTTTCTTTCAAAAGAAATGAATTCACTGGTTGCTTTAAATCCTAAAATAAAGGAATTCTTTCTATTTGCATTTCTTCCAGACAAAATTAATTTGTGTTAAAATGAATTAAGGAAGAATATGAAATAGGCAATGAATTAAAATTAATATTGCCCAAATAAGCATGATCTTTGGCTATAGGAATTACCACACAGTATTATTTGGCTCTTCTATTAAATAGGATATCTGTAAAATGAATCAACCACGTGGTTTACAGTTGTTATTCTCAAGGTTCTTTGACTAGATGAAGTACAACCCAATTTGCATAATTTACAAACAAGCTAATAGTCAGCATTCATCTAAGTAACCAAATCAAAAGTTACTCTGAGAAGTTCCCCCTTTTTCTATTCAGATTGCTTTTGTTTTGGCAAAAATATTCCAGGGCTGCTAGTTAAAATGAATAAATGAATGAATGAATAAATAAATATATGTATGTATGTATGTATGTATGTATGTATGTCACTAACAGCCAGTTTGGACACAGCAGCCTTGGGGTTATGGTGGAGTCTTTAATCAAAAATATATTTTCTCAGTATTCAACTGCCTCTGAAACCTTTCCACAACTTCTAAAATATCTTTTTCTAACCAGAAACTTAGTCTTCTAGAAAGTTCCCTTTAAATAATAAAGACAAATCTTTTTTCTCTTTTTTCCTTTATTAATTCCTTTCCTTGGACTTCAGTGTACATTTACTGGATGAAGATTGTTCTGTGGTTCTGCACATTTCATAAACAATCATTTTTTTGGAATTTATACCATCAATGAAATAATTACTCTCATTGCTTTTTAAACTTTCTCTTTTTACTCTTCTGCATGCCTTTAGGTATGATGTAAGGGAATGCAGATATATAACTGTCCAGTAAATACCAATACTCTGAGAAAAATGAAAGTTTATATGGGATCATTAATCCGAATATTATTTAAATGATGTCAAATATCCACATACTTGGAAAAAGCAAAATGCCTCACTTTCCTACTTTCTGTGGAGGTCCAAGATTACATTGAGATAGCTAAAAATAGAGTCAGGAAATTTTGCCTATTTGATTTTTTTCCTATGACATTATATCAAATAGAGTAAGTAGTTAATTTCTGGAATATAATTTTATTATGAATAAAACATGAACTGTTGACAACAAAGAACAATCATATATAAATAAAAGAGATATTTAAAACCCATAATATCTTTGAACAAATGTTCAATAAAATTTTATATGCTATGAAGAATTTAACAAATAATTTAATATATTGAAAATTTTCTTCCTAGCTAGGTGCATTTTAAAAAGATGTCTTTATCTATAATCAGTGACTGTCAATCTCAAACATCTTAGAGGAGACACTAATAATGACATTTACCAAATTCTCATGTCCACCTAATAAGCATCCTGCATAAGTTAAACTCCAGTTTTTTGCATTCTAGAATATTATATATATTAAAATTGATACATGCCAACAAGCCTCCATCTGAGAACATATATACAATCTCTTTGTGACATGTAAAGAAAATTATTTTTAATAATAATTGATTAGGTAGGCTGATTTTCAATGAATGTGTCTTTTTTTTTCAAATAAGGCAGGTGATTATTCATTATCAATGAATGAAAACATGTTGATTTAAAATACATTTTAAAAAAAGTAAGTTTGATTTACCTTTGTAATATAGATTATGAAAATATCCTCACACAGTGAAATGATTTGCCAAATCAGATAAATCAACGACAGTGACATATATTTTATTTAAAAAATCATTACAGAGGACGAGGGTGGTTTTGGTTGTAGAAACTTTCTTCCTTAAGAAAATGGAAATGTATTTGGATTCAAAGGTTAGGAAAAACAGTAGGATGCAGACATAAATACAGAAATACAAAATCATGTATTTTACATACTGTGATTTCTATGTAGTATTTCAATAGCATTCAGCAGTGTAATTCAATACCTCAATTTTTAATGAGGCCACTTTACATGGTGATTTTTATTTTCTTATCCAAGTAGAAATTATATATACTAATGATAACATCACTTGCACCAGATAAATGAAAACTTGCTTTATGCTGTGGAGGTACACAACTCTTTATATATAATCTTGCAATGTGATACAGAAAGTGTCTATAATTCTGGTATGTTTGACATTCCCTTTCAGTCCAAAACCTGGTTGACATATACTTAATTTGCTTCTTATTGAAGGTGTTTTATGTAGTTTCATCTACTTGACAAATGTTTGACAGTTCAGCCTCACTCAGAGCCTAACAAAATGAGGAAAGGATGCATTATCTAACCCCCTGTAACATCTTCAGTAAGATCTTATTTACAAATTAGTTCACATCCACAGGACTGATGTTAGGACTTGAACATGTATTTTTATGGAAGACATGATTCAATCCATACCACAGCCTTGAAAGGAAAATAGACACATTGATTTTTCTGTTAACTTAGATAAAGGTAAATATAGGAAAATTTTTTAAGTTTTCATATTTGAACTGTATAAAATATTTTACCTCTTATATGATGCCTTTATACCTAAAGAATACTATTTAAAAAAAAAAGTACATTTTACTGAAGACTTAATTGTTTTCTAGCTTAGTAATATTCAAAATCTTACTATTGCTATTAAATTAATTCATGATTTCTTTTCAGTTTTCAGGATAATGTGAACTGTGATTGTCTGAAATATAGGAAGGTAAAATAAATATCATATTTTAGTAAAGGCTTATGGAAAGAAGGAAGGGGTCTTTGCAAATGAAAGTTAAATATGCCAAAAATAAAAATGATTTAAGTATTCTCTAAGGAAAGATGAGTAAGCATTTGATACTAAAGGAGCCCAGGCACTTTCAGGAGGTACAGATCCAAATTCCACTTTTTTCACCTACTCTCTGGGTAGACAACTTATCTTAAAATCTTAGATACACCTTCCATAAAATGAGGGCTATAAAAATGCTAATTGATATGGCAATATCTGTGGATTTGTTGAAATAATGCATGTAACTCACAGAATCTTCTTGTGTTAAAGATGAGGATATATCACTTTACACTAAATAAAGATATCAATTTTAAAGACATATAGGAGTCTAGTGTACCTATGTTTCCAATTCACATCTCTCTTCTATGGTCCTGAACTTTGTAGGCAGCTATCTAGTTGTTTCACATATATCTCAGAACTGCATTTATTATCTTCCCCCTATAATCTGCTCCCACTTTTTAACCATCTTTAATAATGTTTCCACCATTCTCCTAATTACACAATCCAGGGACCTGGAATTCACCATAGACCCCACAGCACTCCATATTCCACATCTAATTGGTCACTAAGTATTGTTGTATTTACTTCACTGATCTCAATTGAATACATTCCCCTTCCTGTTCACCTTCCAGCTTTCCTTATCTCTGAGCATCTTTTTAGCTATTCCTTAATTTACCTATATACTTCCATTTTACTACTATACTTTATTTCTATTTCCATCATCTACATTGCTGTGGTTTTAAAAAATCATAATCTCATTATATCACTTCCCTCCATAAAACTTTTAATGCCATCCTCCCAATCCCATTTTACTTCTGTTGTCTGCAGGATACAGTCCATATTCTTTAGGATGGTATACATGGCTCTCAAGTTCTGTCCCCAGGCTGTCTGTCCAAGCCACAAATCCTTTTGTTCCCCACAAATATATGGTGCTCAAATTCTAATGAATTACTATTACAACCCAACTCTGAAGGGCATGAGTTGGTGTGGCCGCAAGACCAAAAAATGCATCAGGTACTTAGTCATGAGATTTATTGAGACTTAGGGCAGAAGAGGCTTTCTGATGGTGATGGTTCAGAGAATGAAGACAGCACTCCACAAAGAGATGGGAAACTGAGTGGTGATATAAGGGGTTACAGAACAAGAACATTCCATAAGGTATGAGAACAAGTTCTTGCTGGGATCACATGAAGCACACATATGGGGTCTAATGATGTTTACACTAAGCTCATAGGAAGGATGTTTACCAAGGATGTTTACTGCTTTGAGAAGATTATAGTTTATGATACCATCTATACATTCTTTCCCCTCCAGGGAGGGTTGTTAACCTTTAACTTATGTCTAGGTCATATAGGTAGCTATATGCTAAGGACTTAGGGGGTGGGGGCCCTGGGTCCCCATAATCTACCCCCACATAGTAGCCTACTTTGACCATAGGACAAGCATTGTATCCATATTCCACAGAACAGTATAAATGACAACAGCTAAAGCTGTTAAGTGTTCTTCAGTGACAGTTACAGTTCCACCTGGCACAAAAATGGCCAATGGGTAGAACCACCAGGGGCCCACTTTATTATCTAGCCTTGATAATAAAATTGCACAACTCAGAAGGTAACCACTCCATATCATAGATTCCCTCTTGTCGTTCCATGCAGACAGGAGCGATGTGATCCATGGTGACAGACTCAGCCATTAACCATCCTAAACCATTAAATACAGCATATCCTAATAAAGACCTGGGATTATTAAACTTACAAGGAAAAAAATATAATTACAGGTCTCATTGAAAGACAGCAGATGAATCTCAGTCTTAAGTGAGAAGGTCTTGTTCCAAACTTGTCAATGGGTCATATCTGCCATGCCAGCAAGGTGTTCCATGCTGTCCAATTTTCAGGAGTTATGGTCCAGTGGAGGCCAGTAGCACTTGACAATGGTAAGTCTGTGCAAAGCCAACATTGAGTTTGATTGTGGGCATGGGTAAGTGCTGAAGCCCACTATAGAAAGGTATTGGCTAGGGCGCTGTAAGTGAAAAGAAAGATGTTTCTGGGGAACAATAAGGGGTATAACAGTATAGAAGCAACATTTCCATTAGTAGGTAACAAAATACCAGGTAGGGGAGTTCCTATGAGGAGACTTCCAATACCATACATTTTCTCCTTCTAAATTCTCTGAGATTTTTATGGTGACATCAAAAACTAGTTTAGGCATAAGGAAAGGCCACATAGACATATATAAGGCCTCACCTCCTTGATGTTGTGATTGACTGCCTTTCTGTCTTCACCTGTCAGCTCAGGGAACCAGTTTGAAAACCTTTCTGTTTGGAGTTATCCTGGATTTCTTTTGAGTCTGGGACTTTCAAACTGGACCTCGTGACCAGGGACTTTGGTGGGCTTTATTCTGACCAGCCACCTTCCCTGTTTCCTGCACTGTCCTGTCTCAACTCCTCCCTCAGAGTTTACATCCTTATTCTTAAGGGGCTGCTGAAGGGAGATGGTCATTCTTCTATACATGCTTCCTGCTGTTTAGGGGCAGTATCCCTGCCTGACAGGGTTTGAAACTCTGGCTAGTCTCCTGACGTTGAGGGAAGGCAGGTCTGGCACCATGGTTGGAACTGGATGAAATCCCCACATGACTAAAACCTTGTTCTGGAAGGTGTTGATTCTGGAAGAAATAAACTTAGAATTTTGAAGATAAATGGTCTTACTAAAAGGAGAAAGAAAATTGTGGTAAGCAGCCCAAAAAGGGGGGTCAGCCATGACATACTGGACCATGAGAATGAGAAAGGCCAGGTACCTCCAGAGGCTACATCATCCCAAAACTGATGGGTTTGATCTTGTAAATTTCAAATGCTGTATAGGACACTGCCACCCCAGTTCCCATAGCAGTGGTCATGCCTAGGACAGCTAAGAGGGTTATGAGGAGAGGCACTGCCCTAGACATACACTCACAAAGACTATTAATATAGGCAGCAACAAGATAAACATATGGCAAGCAAATGAAGACAATATTTAAGAGAGCCATTCTTTTCTTACAGGCACATTCATTAATTACTTAAAAAATGGATTAAATTTACAAAGACTTTTAGCATGTTCAATATCCTTCTACATATGATCTAGAATAGAAGAGATATTATATTCATCAGATATATAGGTACAGCACTTAATACTAATTAATGCACAAGTTCCTTTTTGAGCTGCAGTTAATAGATCTAAGCTCCAGGTTTGCAATACCATACATGTTATCTTTCCATGGGAGCAGGCCATAATGCCAATTGTGTCTGTTTAGGTTCTTCTCACATTACTTTGGTAATTATTGCTTCACTTGATATATCTTTTACACAGCCAGCATGCTGCAGCACCATTGGCCCTTGGAGGGAAGTTCCAGTGTTTCACCAGCCTGGTGCATAGTGCCCTTTGGCACTATGAAACAGAGCCAGTTTGGAGGCAATGGAAATCTGGCCATATTGAGCCATCACTGGCAGCTTCAGGAATTGGAAACTGCAATGTACTTTCCATGCACTTCAGGGGCATGTCCAGAGATGTGGTAGATCCTTTTATTATTTTAGGGGTCATAGTGACCAAACTGGGCAATAACTCAAATGGAGAGGCACCATGCAGGGTACCGGAGGCCTGGCTTGAATGCACAAGACAGTTCGACAATATTGAAGTCTGTCTCTTAATTTTTACACACTTCTAAATACGTCCAATGCAGTTTATAGCATATTAAATGAACTTAACTATTTTTAGTACTTTACTTTTTACTTCTACACCTTTACCATGATTACATTAATTAACAGGTATACTTTAACAGTATAGGAAAAAATACTTTCGCCATTATTTTGTTATCAAGATTCTCTTCCCCTTTAATATGCAGATTGCGTTGGCCTCTTACAGGTTTTCCTATTATGATGTTTCATTTTGTTATCAACATCAATTCAGGTTTCTATTTAATAATGGCTTCCTGGAATTAAATATTTAAATATTTCAGTTCAGAAAATGCTTTTGCAAACTTCCTATAATCAACCGTAACCACATAGACTATAGTTATTTTATCTCAAGACAAATTTCATCTTTACAGAACACATTCCCTTACTTAATGCTACCTTCTACAAAACCTTTGTACAACTTTCTATATTCATTCAAGCCTTGTCTTACATATTTCCACCCTGATTTTATGAAAACCAGCCATCTTATCTTAGGATGAAACACATTTCCTTAAACGAACTTATCAAATTTTAGTCAGCATAGACTATGAATTCTTTCCAAAAAACTTTTACTTCTTTCTATATCCATTTACGCCTCATCTTCCGCATTCTGTTCTGTGAAGAAAAAAAAACTATTCATTTCAATTTAGACAAAAACTTTTTTTTTTAAACCAAGGTTTGTAATAATTTCAGTAGCCAAAAACTTACATATTCATCATCTTAAAGATTAAATACATATAATGCTAATTTATTTCTGTAGTATCCTATAAACCTAGGGAGATTACACCCAATCTAAATAAAATTAGAACAATTATAGTTTGTGCATGAGATTTTCTTTTTCCTTTATCAAATTCTGAAATAGAAATAACCTGAAAAGCATACTGACTGCTAGGTTCTGGAACATAATTGTTTAATTTGTTTTAAACATAACTTAGAAAAATCTTTCCATCGCTTTCATGGACATTTTCTTTACTTACTGAAATTTGGCCATTGGATTATTACTATCACCTCAAAAGCTGTTAAAATTTTTGGGGGGAATTATAGGACAGACTATACAAAGAAGGGTTTTTTTCTGTAATATCCCTCTATCTCTATTATTTTAATTTCCAGGTCTAGTAGACAGAATTCTCAGCTAAACTCACATCTCCCCTATCTTTCCACATCCAGCCTATCCCCTTAGTTTCCTCAACTGTTTTTAATGAGTCACTGGAATTCAGTCAAGTTTAGGAGGAAAGCCTGGGGTCACAATAGATTATAGAAAGATTATGGGAGAATTCAGGATAAACTTTTTAGTTTCTTTCCTTTAAATAGTTTCTTTATCCTGATTTTTTTTTTTTTTTTTTTAGTTTCTATTTGTTTGTTTTTATTCAGATTTTATGATGTGACTTTTATCCTGTTTGACTTCTCCAATTTGGGCTTCAGGGGTACCATTTACCTATATAAGCACCCATTTAATTTTTAGCAATTTGAATAGAGCTCTTTTAATAATTTTAATTTGTTAATTTAATATTACTATCCAATGATATGGAAATATCATGTACAAACAGAAAAACACAAAAGAAGTTAAGACACACCAACAAAAACATAAAACTCACTAATTTGACTCATAATTCTCACTCCATTGGTAAGGCTGTATCCAAGCTCTCCATCATTTCACATCTCTGATTTTTACTGCATCTAAGATCTCCTCTGGAGTTAGTGTTGCCTATAATATGCAAGCTCATTCTCAGAAACACTTTTATCAGTAACCAGAAACCAGTTAGGAACATTTGAGCAGTATAAATGCAGTTAAGCACTAATTTAGCAGTTTAGATAGATGTTTAACACATATATTCTGAATTACTGTTCAGGAGTACACTTAGACTCGAAGTTCAGGAGTAAGCTAGTGATTCAAAACTGAAAGTTCTTTTTAAAATCTTGATAAAAATTCTTATCAAAATAAAATGTGACTAAAACTTAAAACATTGTCAAAATAACATCCCATTAAACTCTTCCAGTTTACACAGTTTTGTAATATCACTGATTGGTTAAGGAATTTTTCATCTCTGCCTGTGCTAGGCACATATCCCTTCCTAACTTTTAACTTTCCTCCTAAGTGGTGCTCAGAGGCCTTTGCTGCTTGTTTTGCCTTAGTAGTCACCTACAAGACTCCTAACGGGCCAGGTTATAGCCACCAACATTGGGTGGTTTCTGATTTCCTTGTTAAGTGCAGCTGCTCTGCAACATACCTGCCAGATTTTTAGGGCATCCTCATATTCTCTTGGCAGTCCCCACTCATCCAGGAGGGCAGCCACCCCATCCATAGGCCAACTCGGGGTTTCCCCTGCAGATTCTCCCTTCCTGGAGCTCATGTCCACCACTGCCAGTAGTCCTTTGGTTTCCTGGCTTGCTTGCCAATCGTTACAGCCCAACTCCTGAAGAGCACAAGTTGGTGTTGCTGCAAGATGAAAGAATGCACCTGGTACTTAGGCATAAGCTTTATTGGGACTTATGGAAGGAGAGGCCCTCTGATGTTGGTGGTTCAGAGAATGAAGATCGTGCTCCGCAAAGAAATGGGAAAATGAGGGGTGATATAAGGGGTTATAGAAGAAGGACATTCCATAGGGTATGAGAACAGAGTTCCTGCTAGGATCATGTGAAGCATACATATGGGGTCTGGTGATGTTTTCACTGTGTTAGTAGGAAGAATGTTTGCAGAGGACATTTGTTGATTTGGGAAGATTATAGTTTATGATACTATATATACATTCTCTCCCCTCTGGGGAGGATTGTTAACCTTTAACATATGTGTAGGCCATGCAGGCAGCTATGTGCCGAGGATTTCCCTAACTTACTGCCATTTAGATCCAAAATAAACCAGGTGTAAATTAGGAAAATGTTGCTAAGTACTGTACCAATGAAATGAAGAGAAAAACACAAATCTTTGTTACACAAAGATGTAACAACCACAATAGAAAACCTTACAAAATGAAGGAAATTTAAATAGCTTTTAAGAATTTTATATAGACTAATTAGGAGACAAAAATGAAATATTCCTTTATTTTTAATTTTTTTTCATTTATAAGCAGAAGCAGTATCAAGACCAAAGTGAGTGTGAAGTTTAATGGACAATATAATTGCTTTGATAAATTATCAATAGTTATACCATAATGTTTATTTATTTGCACTTTAATAACAGTTATACCTACTGTAAGAGAGTAAGTGAAACTTTTGGAAATAAATAAATGCATGGACTGTTTTCCTATATAGCTGACTTAGTTTACTAGACAAAATGAGACTGATAGCAAAATTAAAATGTAGTAACATGAAAACTTCACAATAAAAATACTAGATATGACCTACACTAAAAAACATGCAAAAATTTTGATTACTAGTAGATTTCTGAAGACTTAGTGAAAAACTAATAGTTAAGTTGTAGGACTTGAGATATATTCTCAAGGATAGATTGAACATAAATAGATGGACATTAATAATAGCAAATGTAGGAAGTGCCAAATGTGGACATGGAGTCGAACAGTTTCACTAATGTACAGTCTGTGTAGGGGGAACTACTGGGTAACGTAATTATTAGGTGGAATTATCTTCGAGTAGATTGAATCGATTTCCTTTTACCCTTTATGAATCATGCAAATTTGAACTCTAAGATAAGAAAAAAATATGAAGAAAACAAAAGTAGTCTTTTGCCAATCCATACCATGATTGACAAGAATCAATCTATGAATATTTCATTGAGCAATGGTTTGACATAGCAGGAAAAATGATAAAGAAAAAAAAATGAAAATCAGGCCAGACTTTAGTATGACTTAAAAATATACAGTCTTTGAGAACATGGACCTTTCTTTCTATATTCACTGCCCCCTAAAACCCAGAACACTGATTACATCATTGTACATGATTGATTTATTAATATTTGGTAATCAGTTTAAAGGCATTAAGAATTTATTTATACCATAATATGTGACATAATATACCGTACATTAATTTACCTAGTCTTTATAACAATAGGGGGAGGTTGATATAATTGACTGTATTTTATCCAGATTTTGATCTACCTCAACTATCCAAGGTCAACATCCCCTAGAATATTTAGAGTAAGGAGGATATATCTCTGGTACATGGTTGTGGTAGTGTCTTTTTTCTTTATTAGGGAAGTTTCAGGTTTACAGAACAATCATGCATAAAACACAGATACACATATACCACTCCAGCAACAATATCTTGCATTGATGTGGAACATTTGTTACAATTGATGATAGCATATTTTCATAAGCGTAGTAGTAAAGTTCATGGTTTAACTTAAGGTTCCCTGTTAGTGTAGTGTAGTTAAATGGATTTTTAAAAAAAAATTTATTCTGTTACCATAAATACAATCTAACATTTCCCTATTTAATCACACCCAGATATACATTTCAGTGCTGTGAATTGCATTCACAGTGTTGTACGACCATCACCACCATCCATTACTAAAACATTTCTATTGTTCCAAATAGGAACTCTATACATTTTAAGTCTTCAATACCGATTCCCTATCCCCTGGTAACCTAAACTCTAGATTCTGACTCTATGAGCTTGCTTATTCTAATTCTATCAAATCAATGTGATCATACATTATTTGTCCTTTTGTGTTTGGCTTATTTCACTCAACATAATGTCTTTAAGTTTCATCCATGTTGTTGCATGTATCAGCACTTCATTTCTTTTTATGGCTGAATAATATTCCATTTTATGTATGTGCCACATGTTATTTATCCATTCATTGGTGGATGGACACTTGAGTTGCTTCCATCTTTTGGTAATTGTGAATAATCTCACTATGAACATTGGTGTAGAAATATCTGTCTGAGTCCCTGCTTTCAATTCTTCTGGGTATATACCTAATAGTAACATTGCCAGATCATATGGTAGCTCTATACTTAGCTTTCTAAGGAACTGCCAAACTGTCTTCCACAACAGCTGCTCCATTTTACATTGCAACCAGCAGTGAATGAGTGCTCTGTTTCACTGAATCCTCTCCAAAATTGCCTTTCCATCTTTTAAATAGCAGCCATTCTAATGTGTATGAAATTGTATTTATTGTGGTTTGGTTTTCATTTCCCTGATGGCTAATAATGTTGAGCATCTTTTCATGTGCTTTCTGACCTTTTGTATATCTTCTTTGGGGAGATTTCTGTTTAAGAGTTTTGCCCATTTTGTAATCACATTGTTTGCCTTTTTGCTTGTAGGTTGAAGGATTTCTTTATATATAATGATATTAATCCTCTATCATATTTTATAGTTTCCAAATATTTTCTCCCATTGTGTACATGGTCTTTTTACTTTCATGAAATAGTCCTTTTAGGAACAAATTGTTTTGTTTGGTTTGGTTTGGTGGGGTCACATTTATCTATTTTTTTCTTTTGTTACATGTGCTTTGTGTGTAAAGTCTAAGAAACCATTGCCTAACAGAAGATCTTGAAGATGTTTCCATACATTTTCTTCCAGGAATTTGATCGTTTTAGCTGTTATATTTAGTTCTTTGATTCATTTTGAGTTGAGTTTTGCATATGGTGTGGGGTAGGGGTCCTCCTATTTTCTTTGCAAATAGAGAACCAGTTTTCCCAAAACAATTTGTTGAAGATACTATTCTTTCCCAATTGAATTGTCTTTTCCGCCTTGCTAAAGTCAGTTGGCCATAAATGTGAGGGTTGATTTCTGAACTTTGAATTCTATTCCATTGGTCTATATGTTCTGGTGGCAGTACCATGCTGTTTTGATTATATTGGCTTTGTAATAAGTTTGTAAGATTGGGAAGTGTGAGTTCTCCAACATCATTCTTCTTTTTCAAGATGGCTTGAAAAAGATGAGCCCCTTACTCATCCATATAAATTTGAAGATTGGTTTTCCACTTCTTCAAAGAAGGTTGTTGAAATTTTGATTGGGATAGCATTGAATCTTATATAAATTGCTATAGATAGTATTGACATCTTATGATATTTAGTCTTCCAATCAATGCATGTGGAATATCTTTCCATTTATTTAGGTCTTCTTTAATTTCTTTTAGCAATGTTTTGTAGTTTTCTGTTGACAAGCCCTTTACATCCTTGGTTAGATTTACTCCTAGAAATTTGACTTTCAGTGAATGGAATTTTTTTTCTTGATTTCTTTCCTTTGATTGCTCATTGCTTGTGCATAGAAATACTACTGATTTTGGGGGTGTTGATCTTGTACCTCACCACTTTGCTGAATTCATTTAGTAGGTCTTGGTGCTTTTTGTAGATTTTTTCAGGGTATTCTATAAATGGGATCATATCTGCAAATAGGGAAAGTTTTAATTCTTCCTTCCCAATTTAGGTGCCTTTTATTTCTTTTACTTGCCTTATTGCTCTGGGAAGAAACTCCAGTGAAATGTTGAATAACAGTGGTGACAGTGGGCATCCTTGTCCTGTTTCTGATTTTAGAAGGAAAGCTTTCACTCTTTCACCATTAAGGATGTTAGCTGTGGGATTTTCATATATGCTCTTTACCATGTTGAGGATGTTTCCGTCTATTCTTAGGATTGTAAGTGTTTGCATCAAGAAAGTATGCTAGATTTTGTCAAAAGCCTTTTCTGCAATGATTGGGATCATCATGTGTTTTTTGTTTTCCTTTGTTCTGTTAATGTGCTATATTATAGTAATTGATTTTCTTATGTTCAACCACCTTTGCATAGCAGAGATAAATCCCACTTGATCATCAGGTATAATTCTTTTAATATGCTCTTGGATTCAGTTTGCTAGTATTTTGTGGATAATTTTTGCATCTATATTCATAAGAGATATTGGTCTGTAGTTTTCTTTTCTTGTGGTATTTTTATCCAGCTTTGTTATGAGGGTGACATTGGCCTTGTAGAACAAATTAAGGATCATTCCATCCTCTTCAATTTTTTGGAAGAGTTTGTATAGAATTAGAGTTAATTCTTGGAATTTTCCATAGAATTCCTCTGGTACTGGGTTTTTCTTTGTTGGAAGTTTTCTAATTATTGATTCAATTTCTTTACTAGTAATTGTTTTGTTGAAATCTATTTCTTCTTGAGTCAATGTAGGTAGTTTGTGTGTTTCTGAAAATTTATCCATTTCATCTAGATTATCTAATTTATTGGCAAACAGATGTTTAAAGTATCCACTTATGGTCCTTTTTATTTCAGTGAGGTCAGTAATAATGACTCTTTTCATCTCTGGTTTTTGTCATTTATGTCCTCTCTCTCTCTCTTTTTTTTTTTTTTTTTCTTTCTCATTGTAGATAAAATTTTGTCTATTTTGGTTGATTTTTTCAAAGAACCAGCTTTTGATTTTGTTAATTCTCTCTATTGTATTTTGTTTTATATTGCATTTATCCCCACTCTAATATTTATTTCCTTCCTTCTGCTCACTTTGAGTTTAGTTTCTTCTTCTTTTTCTGCTTCTAGTTTTGAGGTTAGATCTCTGATTTGAAATCTTTCTTCTTTTCTAAAGTAACTGTTTAGAACTATAAATTCCCTTTCAGCACTGCCTTCAATGCATCCTTTAAGTTTTGGTATATTATATATTCCTTTTCATTTGCCTCAAGAGATTTCCTAATTTTGCTTCTGATTTCTTCTTTAATCCATTGGTTGTTTAAGAATATGTTGTTTAATTTCCAAATATTTGTAATTTTCCTTTTCCCCCTCTGTTACTGATTTCTAGCTTCATTCTGTTGTGTTGGAGAATATACATTGTATGATTATGATATTTTTTAAATTTATTGAGACTTGTGTGACCCAACATATGGCCTATTCTAGAGAATGAACCCTTTGCATTCTAGAAGAATATGTTCTGTTATTGTTGGGTACAGTCCTCTATATGTGTCTGTTAGGTATAGTTGGTTTAGTGTATCATCCAAGCCCTGTACCTCTGTATTGATCTTCTGACTAGATGTTCTATCCATTATTGCAAGTGATGTGTTAAAGTCTCCTAATCTCAATATAGAACTGTCAGTTTCTACCTTCAAATATGTCAGTATTTGCTTCATTTACTTTGGGGCTCTGGTGTTAGGTGCATATATATTTATAATTGTTAAATCTTCCTGTTGAATCCCCTATATCAGTATGTAATGACCAACTTTGTCCCCGTAACTGTTCTTGGCTAAAAGTCTATTTTTTTGGTATTAGTATAGCCACCTCAGCTCTCTTTGGGTTACTGTTTGCATATTATATTTTCTCCATTCTTTCACCATCAAGCTACTTGTATCTCTTTATTTAAATATACATTTTTTTATTACCAAAGTTGTGAATTTACAAAACAATCATACATAATGTGCAGAATTCTCATATGTCACCCCTCCAACACCTTACATTGTTGGGGAACATTTGTTACAGATTATGAAATAATATCATTAGAATATTACCACTATGATCCATAGCTTATATTTGGTATGTTTTTCCATATAACCCCTGTGATTAACATGATTTATTAGTATTGTGCATTTGTTAAAGTTAATGAGAGAACACTCTCATATTTTCACTGTTAACCCCAGCCCATCTTCTACCTCATGGTTCACTGTGTTATATGGTCCCATGTCTTGCATACTCTATCTAAAGTGTACACTCAGTGGCTCTCAGGGTCATCACAGAGTTGTACAGACTTTGCTTAGTAAATTTTCACATGTTTTCCTTAGTCCAAAAGAAAAAAATCTCATACCCCCTGTGGCAGTTTGATATTGTTTATGAATTCCAAAAATAGGTATTGGATTATGTTTGTAAACTGGTCTGTTCCTCTGGACATAATAGATTATATTGGATTCAGAGGTTTCACTTTTGCTTGATTAAATAATGATTAAGGCTTTGATTGGGCCATGTCTGTAGGACATTGATTTCCAGGAAGAGAGACGAGCCATTCACCTGATAGTGTACAACTGGCCTTGTGGAGAGCAAAACAGCTGAGCCTGGAGAGAAACAAGCCCTGGGAGAGAGAGAAGACTTCTCCCAGCCTACAGCTGATATTGGAAGAAGTTGGGACCATGGAGCCTGTATTAGTCAACCAAAGGGGTGCTGATGCAAAATACCAGAAATCTGTTGGCTTTTATAAAGGGTTTTTATTTGGGGTAGAAGCTTACAGTTACCAGGCCATAAAGCATGTTATTTCCCTCACAAAAGTCTATTGCCACATATTGGGGTAAGATGACTGCCGATGTTTGCCAAGAGTTCAGGCTTCTTGGGTTCCTGTCTTCCCAGGGCTTCATTTCTCTCTGGGTTCCTCTGCTCTGCTCTTTCCACAAGGCCAACTGTAGACTATCAGGCAAATGGCTCTGTCTCTCTCCCCAGGCCTTCTGCCATGTCTAAGGAGCCATCTCTATTCCTCTGTGTTCTTCTCCTGTGTGTTCACTTCCCAGGTTCCACCTCAAAACTCCCACCTCCCTTCTCTGCAGTGTGATTTTTCTGTGAGTCCCCAGGGTGGGGACTTAGTGTCCTACTGACATGGCCCAATCAAAGGCTTAATCATTATTTAATCAAATAAAAGTAAAACCTCTGAATCCAATGCACTCTAATACGCCCAGAGGAAAAGACCAGTTTACAAACATAATCCAATATCTATTTTTGGAATTCAGAAATAATGCCAAACAGCTACAGAGCCTTAAAAGGAAGAGGAACTGGGACCTGGGATTTACATTGTTTGTCTAGTTCTAAAACACATTTTCTTTTGCACTACTTTAAAAGTTTCTTTGTTCTCAGTAAACTGAACAGGACTAAACCTACATGTACTCTTAAACAACGTAATTATGACTTTTATCAGTCATAATTACATTGTTAAAGTCATAATATATGTTCCAATGTTTTCACTGTCTTCCAATCCTTTTGCATATTTTATTAAGAATTTTCCTTATTTAAACATATAGTTCTGATTATTGTAGTATTAATAACCAAAATTTACTTATCGAAGCATAGTTTTTATTCTCATTTAAAAAATGTCTTGTGTCAGTGGTAAGTTAGGTAAGTATTCATATGTGGACAGATACCAGAAAATACCTTTGGCTGAATTTACTAAGATATCCTTCACTGATTTTCTTTGGAGTTAATAGTCTTTCTTTCTGATTATTATTACAGTGTTATTTAAAATTGAGTTAAAATCTTTCTTCTACTCAGGCCTACAATTTCCTTTACTTCAAAGAGAGCAAAGTTATTCAATGTAAAGGAGCTAAGGGTTGTAAAAGTTCATTGTATAGTTACAGAACATGTCATACAGCAGTCATCTGACCCTCTCTAGGAGATCCTTTCAAAACTGTCTCTGTTTTTCTCAGGAGATAGAGCAATTAAGCTGTCATTACCTCTTAGTACTGCAAAAAAGGATATGAATTTCAGTGTCATATTGCCTGACCTTTAAACTCTCATACTTCAGGATGTTGCGGGGAGTACAGTTTTAAAATTCTGATACTGTATGGAAAGATTTAGATTTAAGGACTTCTGGCTCGCACTAAAATTTAACTTGCCTTCCATGCACTAGGAAAAGAGAGCATGTAAAATGAAGACCATCATTTTATATCTACTCCTTTATATCACTGTGAAATAAAGCAATTGAAATGTATCAAAAAGGTCCAAGAAATATGAATGATTTTTCAGAAAATGAGTAAGTGAATATGCTTTGGAGAAAATCAAGAGACCTTCTCCTAATTATTAATGACTGATTTGAGAAATGCAAAATGACAGCGAGATTGAAAATATAAGGTACAACTGAAGAAAACACTGAGCTAAGTGCTAGGAGCTCTAGCTCTAGTACAAAGTTTAGCACTTCTACTCTCAAGTCAGAAAGATCTGGGTGCAAATGCTAGCTCCATATTTACTAGCTATATGGCCTTGGGTAAGCTTTTTAATGGCACAAATCTCAGTTTCTCATCTGTAAAATGGACATAATAATTGTCATCTTCTTCTTATGTCACTATGATAATTAAATGATATAGTGCGTAAAATAGAGTTTGAGCAATGTTTGGCTTATAATAAGAATGCAACAAATATGTTATCACTATGAATTCTGTTTATATAGTGCATATATAAAAAGGTTAAAGTGAATAATTAAGTACTTAATAAAAATATACAGTAAGAAAATTTAAAAATAACAAGGGAAAGATTAGTATATAAAAATTAATCTTCTTTCAACTTATGCAGTTTTTAGAAGTTAACTGCCATTTTACCTCTGTGCATCTTAGTGGACAGAGAAATAATGAACTTGTGACAGTTTAAAGCTTTTTGTGGATCCCAGAATGATCAGGTTCTTAAAGCTAATCCATTCTTGTGGGTATGAGACCCTTTGATTGGATTTGGTTGGGGACTTTGATTGGATTACTTCAGGGAGGCATGACCCATAGTGGATCTTGGTCATCTTGCTGGAGTCCTTTATAAACGGAGGACTGAAAGCAGCAGACACACAGAAAAAAAGTGACAGAGTCAGAGAAACCCCAAGAAGCTAAGAGCAAGGTCTCAGATGCCAGAGACTGGAATCAGGTGAGCACAGAGGCTCAGAAAGAGGCTGCCAAGATGCTCAAGAAGAGGAAGCCCAGAGGAGATGGCCCACAGTTAAGCTTGAGAAGAAAGTTAGCCTGGAGGAGAAGACAGAGACCCAGACAAGCACGTCAACATGTGCTTTGCCATTTGGAAGGAGTCCAGGATCGCCAACAGTCAACCTTCAGTGAGACAGCATCTTTGATGATGCCTTGATTTGGACACTTTCACAGCCATAGAACTGTAAGATTTTAACCTAATAAATTCCTATTATAAAAGCCAACACATTTCTAGTACATTGCTCCCAGCAGCCTTTAGCAAACTAGAACAGAATTTGAGCAATTACAATATTCATAGTGTTCATTAGAAGAAAACAAGTTATATTAGTTAGACCTTGGAGAAATTTCCTCAACTAATTTTAATAAAAGGAATATTTGAAGATGCAATGGTTGTTATCGTAACAAAATTATTAAATTAAATGCAATAAGATATATCCAACAGTTGTTTCTAAAAACATCTCTCAATACTGGTGTTATAAATGTAATTCAAAATAGCAAGAACAATCCCAAGAGGAGTTACAGAAAAATAGGCCAACTGTACATGATCCATTTTACCACAAGGACAAAATTTAGAATATTAAGATAATTCTGGGGGGGAGGGGATGTTTACAGTAAAACCATTTGAGAAAAACTTCACACTATACCTTCATGTTTTTTTTTAAATGAACATTAGAATATGTACAACTCTGAGAAAAACAATTGTAGTAACAAGTTCATTTAACTTTTTTTTTGTTAACTTATACTTCCCTGAACATATTTGATTCTAGAACTCACTTTCTTCCATAATAGATAATAACATCCATTGAACTAACTAGTATTTTTACAGCACTGGTAACTGCCCATCTGGAAGCATGGATGGGCTTCAGGTAGTTTTCTATAAATATTAATCAATACAAATCAGATTTTGATGAAGAAGGAACATCCAATTCTAAGGTTGTACAAGAATCTTAAGTGTATTGATAAATATGTTTCAACCATAAACTCCACTGAGGAGCTATCATCTCTCTCCTCTTAGTCAATTATAGTAGTGACAAAATCTTAGCTGCCAAATTTACCAAATTACTTTTTATTGCCCTGGTGTCCAGGGAGATTGTTGCCTTTGACTACCTGATGACTGTCCTCTAAGTCTATGTAGCAAGTTACTTTGCATTTTCTTATTCAGAAAAAGGAAATCATGCATGCCTTCATTATGCAAGTTTTAAACATCGCATATAGAGCTGTATGTGAAGAAGGAAGAGCTGTACTATTTTAAAGGATTGGTATTATTTACCATAACTTTTAAAGATATATTGAGAACAGTTTTTAGTATGGATTTTTATTAACATTAACAGCATGCTGACAGGGTTGGACTATTTTCACAATCATGGAGGTCAAAAAGGAACACTTTTGGGCACCAGCTTATCGCTATTAACTTGCTGGCAGCTTTGGGAACATGCTCTTGCAGAGTGCTTTGCCTTCTGGAATCTTACTCCAGTTAGTTTCCTGTGTGTGGTGATCACCATTGAGCAAAAGCAAGCATTTGAACTTTGCTGTGGGAGCAGTCATCATAGAGTGGAAAATCTACTGCTTTTAAAAAGGTATTTTTACAGATATCTGTTGAACTGAGATAGATTCATGTCAAAGAAGTCAGGATAAATGTCTATTTTCTGCAGCATTGATTTGAAAATGTCAGTCATGATAGAGTAATATCTAGTTAAAGTTGGCTAAAAAATATTTTTCCCTTGTTAGCATCAGCCTAAAGAATTTCCCTGATAATTTTATATTTATACTGATATTTAAGGAACAACTGTTATTATTGAGTAAAAAGCTATTGCCATTCCAATGAATATTGTCAGTATTTCCAAGAATATGGGAGGTTATATAAGCGTTTTCGTGGGGAAAATTTTATCTAATATCTCAAGCAATGTCAGAGTAAAGTCAATTTTTTTCACCATAAACATTTCAAATGTTTCTATTTCAATTTTATTTTTTATTAATTTAGGCCTTAAATATTGCCATCATTTGGCATTATAACAATGGAGCATTGTCTCTAGGGAGTCTCCACATTCTGGCATAAAGATTAGTCTTTTTATGAAATAGAGAAATGAAGGAATATGGATTTTTAGTCATTTAATCAGGCTGTTTACAAACATCTATGGTCTACTGTGAACCAACCACTGTATTAGCAACTGGGGATATAATAATGAATAAAACAGATGCACTTTATATCAAAGAAGCTTACAGTGCATCAGAGAAGTGGTGGACATTAAGCAAATTATTTCAAATAACTAAATACATTATTTCAAATGTGCAAAGGATTTCAGAGGACTAATTGTTTAGAAACAGGTTAAAGATTACTTATAATTCTCTTTTTGCTTTCTGGACAATACATTTTATCTTGAGTAGGCCTGGAATACCCTCTTAGGTCTGTGTGATTTTAGTGATGGGGATGGAGGAAAACCTGTGAGAGAGGATAGAAGAACATGTGCAGAATGTCCTGATAATGAGATATAATAAAACACAGTCTTTGAGAATGTGTCAGATAAAACTGCCCTGTCACTTTGCATTGGAAATATACAATAAGACCCACTTCTTTCAATTCTGTTAACATGGATTGAGCATCTGTTTAGTACCAGAATCTGTAATATAATAATGACTGAAACACACCCATCTTTCTTAAAGCTTATTTTAATGGCAAGATAACTCAAGGATCCACATAATTATAATATGCTAATATGATAAAGCAGTGCTATATGACAGGAACAATTAGCTTAAGGAGAGAGAACAATGTTTGAGAGTAATAAAGAAAAGGCTTATAGAAGAGACAGCCACAATGGCGAATTTTAACAGATGAAGATGGGATTGAGGGCTTGGAGAGTATCTCAAAGTACAAAATCAAAGGTAGGAAGGTAGAAGATCATCTAAGCTTTCTATGGACACACTAAAAATTCTTGAAGGTTACTTAAGAGAATAAAGAGTTTGGGAAAAGAAAGTAAGATGAGCTAAACCCAAATAGTAAAGGGTAAATAGACTCGTAGAAAGCATAATAGCAGGATAGCTGAAGATGCCTAGAGAAATAGACTTGGAGTTAGATACATATTTAGCACAGAGGAAATGCTTGTTCAGGAAATTCTGCACATAATGCTTAGAGCATTGTTTCTCATATGTGACTGTGCATTCGTTTTTCCCACTGCTGTCTGCATCAGGATTGCATGAGGTCTATTGATAAGACAGATTTCCTGGGCTCTAGACACTTGTCTGATATATAATCTTTAAGGTGGGACCATCCCCTTCCCCTCTGCCTCCTAGGCCAAGTAATTTGGAAGCACACTAAATTTTGAGAATAACTGGGTAAAAGGCTGTGGCAATTTCAATTTCAATGAGAAGTAAGCTTCAACATGAAACTAAATGGTATCTTTTTATTTCATTTTTATTATACAAGTATTTTAATTTCATGCTTACTCTAAGAATCAAACACTACAGAAGTATGATGATTAATTATCTGACCTTTAGTGTAAGAAAAAAAAATTAATAGAAAAATTCAAAACCAAATTTGATTTTTCTTCTCAGAAACAGCCACAGATATTTCAACTGCTCTTTTGTAATTGAAAGTTAGTTTGAAAAGGGCTATGGTACACAGAAATATCATAACTGTGCCTTTTCATCATTAATTCGTAAAAGATAGTTGGATTTGGACTGGGATCTAGTTATTCTCATCACCTATGTAATTGCATTCAAATGTACTGTTCTATAAATTAACAGCAATCAAGTCGTTGTGGTTATATAGTGTGATTTATGTTTGCATCACATAAATGAATTAGAGTCTTTATTCAAAGAGTTTATGGGTAATGATTTCTTTTATGTATACTACTTAAGTAAACACTTTATTCCTAGGAAAGATATCTAAATGTTGCATAATATCCAATCATTCATTTGAAAGAGATGTTTGAAAGAAAAATTGAGATTAGCAATTATGAGCTTGAACTCATTTAGCACAAATTAGATCTATTATGCTATTGAAAACAAACACAAACTTTTTAGTAAGCCATGTTGTTTTGCCTCCTTCAATATTATATTTACATTATTTGCACAGCAGGATGAGAAGGTAATTCCTGTGGAAATCTTTTAAAAAATCGTTTGTTTTTCTGTTAGATACACAAATGTGTGACTGTGTATTAAACAATACATATGGCTTTTAATTGGGAGACATGAATATTGAATATGTGTGACATGTGAATTATGATGTGATATTTATAAATAGTTTAGTAGTTACCATTTACCAGATGGAAGTAATGTGTGTTTTTGTAAGTCTGAAACATCTTTTTTATGATAATAGTCTACACTTGAGGTAATTTATTCTGTCTTTGCAATATGGATACAAGTTCTCTGCACTGTACACAATATTCCAAGCTTTTAGGAAGTCAAACAACCCTAAAGATGAATATATATCAAGATGAATTTTACTGCAACATTTGACTAATGAATATTAAAGTGACATATTTTATGTGTGTGTGCAATTTGAAATAAGAAGGCTGAACAAACTTCCCATGCACATTTTTGCTGATCAAATGTAACCATGGAAAAATATTTCTAAAGGTGCTAGTCTAACATGGAGGAAATGATATTAAAGCCCATGTTATATTAGGCATAAACTTTGTCCCCAAACATTAGAAGGTTATCTGCTGCTTTTGAGCAGTAAATTCACATCTTTCTTTATATCTGGATTTTGTAACCTACATGAAGTACCTGCTAAAAACGTCAATCCCTGTTGGAGGGGGATAAATAAGTTTCCCCCAAATGGTTTCGTTTGCTTTCTCTTTCTAGGCTCCTTTGCACTTCTTCCAAACCTCTTTAACACTTCTATCACCACCCTTATGAAATACTAAGAATTTTTTAAAGTCACTTAAACTTGGCTTGATTTGACTTCTGTAGTTACCAACAATAGCAAAAGTAAAACATTATAATTGTGATGCTTTCCTTTTCTACTGATTGGCTCAATGTCTCCTCTTGGCTGCCACTTTGCAAATCAATTGGTGTGTCTGAGAATGCAATGTCAGTCAAATTGTGAGCCTTTCAAAGCCAGCATGTGTAATTTTAGCATTTCCTGATGCATTTTTGAAGAGCTGCTCTTCTGTGCTTTCAATCATTTTAATGAGGTATCTTAGCTTGATTTACAAATTTGGTAAACACAACTTGGTGTTGTTATGTTTAGTTGCTGGTTCTTATTTCATAATATGTGTTTTGAGAGTCCTTGATGCTGTAGAAGAATAAAGAAACTTCATCTTTCTCCTTCCCCTGTGTTAGCAGACAAAACAAGAAAGAGATAAAGCAGAATAAGAAATGACTTTTGGGCATCAAATGAGATTAAGAGGTTTCCAGTGTCTTGGGATAGAATATAGATCATTGCAAGGTGTATATATATATAAAACATTATATACACACATGTACACATGCACACATACACCTCTGAAACAAAATAATATTTTTCTTTACCCATTGGTAACAGGATAATGGTTAAATCTGAGACTCAAGAAAGTAATCTCCTAGCGTTTGAATCCATTTGAAGCTGTACATATTTTAGAGTTTTAAAATGTCCCAGGGAAACATATCTTTGAGCAATTTGATGGAATTAAAGTGTTAGGAACACTTTCAAGAAAGGCTAAATTAAAGGCACAAATTTTAAAAAGGATACATTATTTCATACATAAACTGCTGGCATCCACTTTATAAATGGGAATTGAATTTGTAGTCTATAAGAAGTCCTAGGTAGCTGTGATTTACATTTTTCTATTAGTTGTTACAGTTTAATATTTTTCTTAATGCTTTGAAACTTGTTTGTGCCACATTTCAAGAGACTAAAATGAAAGTGTTACAATCAGGAATACATCAATGACATAATGAAGTAACAGCATCTATGCAGGGCTGCTGTAGTGGGGAGG
Organism: Cabassous unicinctus; assembly: GCA_029593785.1. Taxonomy (NCBI): domain Eukaryota; kingdom Metazoa; phylum Chordata; class Mammalia; order Cingulata; family Chlamyphoridae; genus Cabassous; species Cabassous unicinctus. Next base: position 24,478 of record JAQZBX010026251.1, read on the forward strand.
TCTGGATTTAATAGCTTCCCTCCTTTTTCTGGGTGGCTGTATGGTAAAAGCAGAATTGTAGAAGTAGATTATGAATATTCAGTTACTGTTACATCTTGTAATTCATGGCATAAGACCCAGGTGGGCTCTATCTGGAGGAATGCTGGGGACATGCCACTTAGGGTCTGTATGGTAGAGTGAAAGAATCCTAGTTTAAAATCAGGACATCCACTTTGTCATTTCTCTTTAGTCCTAAAAAACTTAATGGTGTTCTGCAAATCATTGCCTTTGTGGTATCAGTCTGTCCTTGCCTGTAAAAAATAATCTGTTTCTGATCTTCTAAATTTATACAATGTTTTTCCTAGAAAAAAATACATTGTTTTCAAATTATACTATGCAAGTAACAATCTAGGTACCATGAAGAATTAAGAATGCTAGACAACCATTCCCGAGGTCCTGACTCAATAAATCTTGTATGGGCTCCAGGAATTTGCACTTAGGCAATTGTGGTGTCAGTGGCTCTCATTTTGAGGGCTACTGCCTTAGGGGTTTGACTAAGTCCTCAATTATCCTTAGACTCTAATTGGGAAAATTTTTATGAAAATCAATGAATTATATTAAATGTTCAAAATAGGTACTAGAAGCAAAAACATTACTTGGTGAATCGGTTTGGAAATGTGTAATCCTTTCTGTATGGGGGTGGTGAGAGGTGGTGCTGAAAGCCTTCACTGACCAACTCCTTCACTGAGTATGTCTTCCCTTATTCTACTCTAGAAAGCAAAATATTTGATACTAAAGCCTTACCAAGCCTCTCCAAGAAATATCAAAGGGATAGTTCAAAGAAATATTTGAAAAGCTCTTTCTCCTCCTGTAACATTCTTATACTTGAAAAACAGGAAAAACAATATTTCTACTTTTCTTGGCACCCTGCTTCTCCAAATGGGCTACTTTGACTTGTTTTAGGGCCTCAAATTCTACTTTTCTTAATAACCAATCCAAAGGGGAAATGAACCCTGAAACCTTAAAACAATTGGTTTACTAATTACTCCTATTTCTTAGGATGGCTCTTTCATCAGGTAGAATTGGGGTATGGATGGTTTACATGGGTTGTCCCATGGACAGTATATAATCTTCCTAACTACTCCTCTCCTTAATCCAGGCTGTACTTAATAATTGCTTTTCCCCATAATGGAACAAATTAATTATAAAATATTGTTTCCATTGGAACTGTCAAGTAAAGTTTTCTGAATTAAACCCAACTGAATTTTTTTTTGGTCAGAAATGGACTTGTACATTTCTCAATGTATATAAACTTGCTCATTTTTAATGTTATCAAATATACAATTTTTTTCAATAAGCACCATATATTTTTTTCAGAAATAGTGTGATAGCAGATGAACTGTGTTATCTTTCCACAGCTATAATTTTATATATGCAGAAATAGAGATTAGGAGGTCATTTGAGGAGCTATTTGTGTCTTTCAGTATGCCCCTAATATTACTGGATTGTTTTATTTCCAGATCACAGGAGTCATTACTGTATATGCCACATTTATATGGGGATTAGTTTATGAGCATTTCAATATTAATTAAAGTTAGTTTAGCTACAAAAATTCTAATATTTTAAATGTATTCTTTTTCCATATAAACAGGTGCAACATTATGATTAAGTTGAAAACTTTCTCTATGGCAATATAGGCCAAATGAAGCCAGAGAGTTCTCACTTCATTTTCCTTCCTTGTCACTTAAGTAATATGGAACTCAAATACATACATACATACATATATATATATATATATATATATGTAGATAGATAGATAGATAGATAAACTTAAAAATATTCCTTTAGTAATTCTGACAGCTGTGAGTGTTCCTTTTGAGGGAATACATAGGAATGTCATCTTTAATTTTATTTTCCTTTTATCCTCTTTCCTTTATATCAGCTAAGTACTGTGAAGAAAAAGTCAATGTGCATATAGGTAGGACTGCAACAGAATGCATAAAGCTCTTTAGTTGGCATTAATGAGATGCTTCTGGAGAAGTTACTACAAAATTGCAATGTTAGCAACTTTACAAAAATTCTTAGGACAAACCTTGAGGTCATCTCGCTAAATAACATGGTTGGATTTTTAAGAAGTCTGCATCATGTTATACTTGTAAATTCATTGTAGTGCTGTAGTCTAGACTCTCCAGGGATCATTAAATACCATGCTTTATGGTTTGGGACCTATTGTACACAAGTTCTGAAACTGATTGCCCACAAATTATTTATTTGAAGGGACTTCTATTTGTAACCACAAGAGATTTGTGGAATAACAATCGCAAAGAAAAGGTGGCAAACTTGCAGAGCTCACTGATCTAAAGCAGTATAAGGGTCCAAAACCCAAGGAAATAACTTTTCATACAATAATTGCTGGCATTATTTGGATGTCTATCTCAAATGTCTTTGTTGTATATTAGGAAGATAAGGGGAAGTTTATATATTCACTTTAGCCTATAATTTAGAAACGTCACAAAATTTTGAAAAGATGATATAATAAAACATCATTCAGTAATCTAGATAAATTGCACATTGCTTTATAAATAACAGACATGAGGGCATGGGCTGAGAGTCAGTATCTTCTGTGCTGGGCTAGCTCTAGAAGAGGTTGTGACCCACAGGCAAAGCCAGGTTGTAGGCAAGACAGAGAGTCTAAAACTTTATCAGAGAGCCAGTATAAAGTATTAAGATGTCTGGGAAGGGGATAGATTCAGGGGATGTGTGTTCAGAAGATGAGGCTATAGATAAGAAATCAGAACCTGATTAAGAACAAGTCAAGAAGCTGAATGTGAAATCAGATAAATCAAAGGTGAATAAAACCAGCAATCAACAGCACAGGGTCCCAATTGCTGATTCTTGTTTTTTACTAGCTGCGTGGTTTACAGAAGTGGTTCTCAAACTTTTTGGACTCAAGTGTAATTTTCACTTACAAAATTAGTGAGGATCCCAAAGAGCTTTTGTCTGCATTAAAAAATGTTAAAATATGGATATATTTATTTAAAAATAACATTAGATAATAAAAACCCATTTTACACTCATTTAATGTTTTTATTAAAAATAACTATTTCTCAAAAACAATTTTGTGAGAAAAGATTTTTACATATTTATAAATGTCTTTAATGTCTATCTTATTAGAAGATTCTGTATTTAGTCTGTTTCATAATTTTGTTTCTGTTGAAGTATGTGAAAAAAAATCCAGCCCCACACAGATATAGAGTTTTAAAAGAAAAGAATATTTTAATAGCCTTTCCAGATAATTATGGTTATTTTTGTTGATATTATACCAAAGCTCAACAATAGGAGTTTCTTAAATATTAGTTGAAATGGGGAATCTGAAACCATATCAATTAACTTTTTGTGTTCTGTTAAATTAAAATCCATAGGTTTGTACTATGTATTGCTCATGTGGAAAATGTTAGATCACTGAGTCATACAGACCTACTAAATGCTGACATATATCAGTATATAATATCAAAACATAATTATTAATATCACCACTGAGATCATCAAAAATTTTTTAAGGTTTGGGAAGCCATCAAGTTCATGGTGACAGATAACAATCTTTCCAAAATTCTAATTTTGCTGGATAATTTGAATTTTGTTATAGGTAACAAATAGCATCTGTTGTTTTCCTTGAAGTGACATATTCATTTTTGAATCTGAGTTACAATGTTTTTTGTTGTTATTTTTTGTCTTTTTTTCTGGTAGCCATTCTTCCAAGTAAAAATGGTGTTTCTCACACACACACAAAAAGACTAGTTCAATCTTCTCATCAAACAATCATATGTTTTATGTATGTCACCACACAGAATGTTAAAGAAAGTGTCCTCAAGAATCAATAAAATTTGTGTGTTTTTTCTGTTTCATCGAGGATATTCTTAAGTGTCACTGGATTTATTTTTTTATTTACTCATTATTAGGAGCAGGTTTGTGGTGGTAAAGAATGCGGTCACCAGTAGTGTAGTCTGGTGCCAATGTCTGGTTTAGGACTAACACACTAACGGTTTTACTCACCTTTGCTTTACCACCATCGGTGCAAATGTCAGCACAGTGACAAGAGTTCTAAAAGCATCTCCAGGACTCCTTGGAAAGCAAGTGGTTTAGAGGTACTTTGGTAAAAAAAAAAGTGCTAGGCTTTGAACCTTTTTTAATTCTTGTGATCCTTTGTTTGTTTTTACTTCTCATGTTCATGCAGAGCAGAAGCAGAAGCCCTTCAGTGATTTCTTATCTTTACTTCTCTGCTTCTCTGAGTCATAGCAGTTTTAAGCTGATCATTCATTCAGCAAATATTTATGGAAGTTGCATTGTTTTAGAAAGTAGGTAACCCATCTTTGTAAACAAGTGTTGAATATATTGCCTTGCCCTATCCTACTCACCCTCCTGTATAATCCCTAGCAGTGCATTGGATGAAAATCAGTTTCACTCTTAGGCAACAACCACCCAAATGAGAGGGAATTTTGTTAAGGGTGTTTGCATTTTGTTCCTTGAAGATAATCTTCTTGGCTATTTTCCTAGCTCCCTTTATATTCTCTCAGCAAAATTTCTTTTTTTTTTTTTTTT
>JAQZBX010026252.1:0-29053 GCA_029593785.1 Cabassous unicinctus
TTCACTCTTAATTTCTCTTTTTGCTTCAGTTTTGTTACTTTTAATCAATCTATCTTCATGTTCACTGATTTCTTTTTCAGCTGTCTCATGTCTAATGATGACCTCCTCAACAGCTTTCTTCATCTCTGTTGCTGGTTTTGTTTGTTTGTTTTATCCTGATTTCCATTTGATTTTTCTTTCAGTTTCTGTCTATTTGTTAATATTTTGCAACATTTTATGCATGTTGTCCACATTTCCACTAAAGCCTGTAACATACTACTGATAGACTTTAAAAACTGCCCTGGTTGATCCTTTCAATATTTGTTTTATATCAGAATCTGGTTCTGTTAATTGATTTATCTATTGACAGTAGTTTGCTCTCTTGAATATTTCATAATTTTTGCTTGAAAGCTAGGCATCATGTTTAAGATAGTAGAGAATAATGTAAATAGTATTTGTATGTGTAAATGGGTACACCTCTTCTTCTTCTAGGTTTTAATGTGGGAGGGAAGAGAGGCTGAGTCAATTTAGTCACAACTGGGTTTGGTTGTCTTATTGCAATGACTTCAAGTTTCTCTAGGATTAACTTAATAGGGACTAATGTGTCACCTTCAGCTGTATGACTTCCCTGTGTATCTGCCCCTCAAAGAGAATCTCTCTCCATGAGCTCATCTTCACTAAAATTAAACTGCTCTAATTGTGGTCTAGGAGGTATTAGGCAAGTCCTCTATCCTTGGGTCCTGGAGGTAGAAATTGGTCAGTGATATTGCCCCAGAAGTAAGTATTCTTTACTTATCTGGGCCCAGAGTGGTTTTCTCCCACTCTCTACAGGAGTAGAGGGTTTCATTTCTCCCCCATACTCAAGGTGTAATGGAATTCACTTGTGCCTTGGGGACAATGTTTTTTTCCTGCCTTTAAACCACCTTAAGGCTTTTGTTTCAAAGGAGAGAACTATAAAGGTGGGACTTTCTACCTTTCTTGAAGCAGCAGATGCTCCACTTTTCCATATGTGTACCGCCAAGGGGAGCTTTCTCTGGTTTCCATCCTTGCCAGAGCTTCTTTTTGTGAGGTCCATAGAGAAGAGCCTGTGAGGGTGTATGAACTCACCTGGTATCTGAGACTCCTAAGGGTTCTATACTTTTACACTATCCACTTTTGACTTCAATAAAATCAGTAAATATGTCAGCTGACTTCTTACCTGCTTGTGTGGCAATCCTGTCTAATTCCTGTGCTCTGCCTCAGGTAAATCAGTGCTTACATCTCATCTATCCTTCAAAACACCTCTTTTCCCTTAGGTCATGGGCTATTTGATCTTCCACATCAGCTCTCTTAATTTAAAAAAAAAGCTATGATTTTGCCAATTATCTGGATTTTTCTTGTTGTTATGGTATCCCTTAGTATATTTTAAAAGCAAGTAGAATTTCATTTTTTAGGTCTTACTTAAATACATTGTTTTGTTTGTGTAATTTGTATATATATCATATATATATAATATTGTTATACATTGTTATTATTTGTTTTACTTAAGGGGTCAAGTACAAATAAGGCTTTGAAAAACATATGTATATAGGCATATGATGAAGTGCAAAATATTATCAGTCTCAGGAAAAATCATTTTAATCATGCCTAATATTGTTTACCCCCTCCAAAAAAATGAAAAAATTTAAATGGAAAATCCAGACCAACTTGCAATGATTGTGAGAATATTGTGAGAAACTGTGTCCATACTTTTTAGAGATTGGATCAGAATAAGAATCTGGACTATTAACAATGTCTCTTTACCATCCCATCAATTTTAACAAATTATATCTGTATTCCTGACAGATAGTTGAGCGTCATGGAAAAAATATATATCTAACAGTACCCATCATTCATTTATGTGACAAAATGGAGCATGAGGAAAGTTTGACAGAGTCAAAATATATTCACTCTACTATTCTCTCTGAAATTTACCCAAATTCCCCAAAATAAAAGAAAACAAGAGAACAACTCATCATCTCCAATGTTACTTGCAAACAACCACATCCCTGAACCTCAAAACTTTGAAAATTATCTGCCCATTGTAGAAGTTCCTCAACTTATAAATTTTTAACTTATCATCTTTCTTGAACGCAAATTAAAGAATGTCTAGAACAAATGTGCATCAGCTTTGCTGGTTACCCATAGTTGGGAAAAGCCAGCATGTGCATTCTCAGAGTTCCCTAAAATTTAGTCCTATGTGTGACTATTTGATCTAATAAATGAAAAAAACAAAAGAGCAAAACTCAACAAGAGTATTAAAAGTACTATGAAAATAAGGCCATGATTAAAACTAATATGAAAATAAGGCCATGATTAAAACTAATATGAAAATGGACATGAGCAAAAATTAAAAGCAGCAAGAAAATAAAAATGTTATATGTATTTATGGAATGAATTATTTGTAAGGAGGAACAACTTAGAAGGTCAAACAGTGATTCATGCATCACATGAAAACTGTTATACATATGCATGCAAAAAAAATTCAAAAATACAAGAAAAACTGACTAACAAAATGAATTTTAAAATTTTAAATATATTGTTATATGGTAAGTGAAAGACACCATTGGTGGGTGTATTTTTGCCAAATAGCCTTTCAGAACCTAGCTTTTCTTTTCTTTCTTTCTTTCTTTTTTTTTTTTTTGTAAGAAAATGAGCTTCCATATGGCTAAATTTTGAACCACATTGAGTGAGGATGCCAAGGAACAAAGTGTACCTTTCCAAAACTTGAACAGAGTGCAGCATTTCCTAAACATATGTTACACTGTCAGGTATGCTGAAATAGTAATATTTAATGGATACAATGAAGCATAACAATATGAGTGGGAAAGCTGAGATCCCTCCCAAAAAATATTGAGTTAATTACCACAAAATGGCAGATAAGGTGGGGACAAGATTAGAAATCTTGCAGATAAACAGTATTTTCATTTTCTGTGACCCAGACTCCTTGTCTGTGAAAGTGGCTTAAATATGAGAAGGAAAGAAGAGAGAGGGAATGGAATGGATACAAGAGAGTACTACATCCATCATCAGCAGAGCATAAAATGCAAATACTAAATTGGGTTGGGCCATGATGGTGCCAAAGTGAGTTTGGCCATCTTCATTTCATTGTCAAGGTTAGGATGGTTATAAATGAAAGATAATGAGACCCTTGGGCCACACGGATGTCACATGGGATGAAAAATGGACCTATTTCAACCGGAACTACCACTTGATCAAACCATTTTATCTCCCCTCCCTCATCCATGGAGAAAGTGTATTGTTTAAATTCCTCAATTGACTAAGCTGGTGTCATTTTATTTTCCACACCCTGGCTCCTCTGCTTGTGGGGGAAGATCTGGAGATGTGGGGTGTGTCAGAAACTTGTCCTATGGACTGGATGCAGCATGAATCAATGAAATAAAAGGAAGCAAAGTTGTTTCAGAACAATCCATGGTGACAAGAGCAGCAAAAAGTGGCTGTGGGTTGAAACAGAAATCCTTTGCACATAAACAGCCTATTCCCTGGAGTTCTCATGTTACTGAGTAGGCTGCACATGACAGTCGCTCAGCCAAGCACCCTCCTAAAGAAATATCATCCATGAGGCCCTGGTGGAACTAAGCCTTCTGTATAGTCTCTCTCTCTTTTTAGTAATAATAAACTTTATTTTTAGAGAAGTTTTAGATTACAGAAAAATTACGCCAAAAGCGTAGGGAATTCCCATATAACCCACATCCACACCCATACCCCCACACATAGTTTCCCCTATTATTAACATCGTACATTGGTGTGATACATTTACAATTGATGAACCAATATGGAAGCATTGCTACTAACCAATATAACTATAGTTTACATTATGGTTTACACTAGATACTGTACAATTTTATAGGCTTTGACAAGTGTATAATGTCATGTATCTGTCATTGCAGTATCCTACAGAACACTTTCACTGCCCTAAAAATGCCCTGTGTTCCACCTATTCATCCCTCCCCTTCCCTTCTGAACCCCCAACAACTGCTATCTTATATCAATGTTACAAGTTCTTTCATTACCACAAGATAATAACTACTACAACAGTAAATTTACTTTGGTCTGTGGTTACAATCTCCCCTTATGTTTGTTCATTCCCCAGTCTTGGGGTATTTGGAATGATGTCCACTCTGACTGTTTAGGCTGAGAGGGGACTTAGATATGTGTCTTAAATTCAGTGGATATCTACTTGCATAAGGTTTATTAGAATCTGTCCTTGAGAAGGGAAGAAAATGGGGTTGGGCAGAAAGAGGGGTCAGACTCTGATACATGGCAATAGACCACTCATTTGACCCTGCAGTGAGCTCTGGAGCTGAGGGGACCCTTCAGAATTGGCCTGAAAGGAAGGAAGGGGGCCAGACTTTGACCACTCCATGTCCAGCAGTCACTGGAGGTCATCCGTCCCCTCCCTAGAGGGGAGCACTATCTTGGACAAGCCTTCAGATGAGGGTTGTTCTCAAAGACAGACTCAGGCAGCAAACAATCAGCAACCAGCCATCCCAGCTGGGGAAATGAATGCTTGGGTCCTGAAAGGGGAATCTGGGTGGGGCACCATGGCATCTGCTCCAATCTACAACACAAATAGAAAGACTCAAATGAACAGCAGCAACAACAGCTATAAGCAGCACAGACAATGCTCGGAAGCACAGAAAACCTTGCTAGGTTGAGAAAAATAAAATTCTGCTTTCTTCCATCTTTGAACTGCACAAAGTCTTAAAACCTTGTTCATCTGATGCTTTAATTTTCCACACCATGATAGTTATTTACCCAGGATTCCCAAGCTTTGTCCCACCTCCAGTTTCAGGAAATTATTTCTATTAAGATTTCTAAATTATTTCTATTTAGGATCCTGAATCCTGTTCCAGGGATCTGTCGAAAGTCTTCTGGGTAGAATTTCTTGCCAAAATTCTGCCCCATCATAGTCTTTCAGTTTGTCATTGTAAGAGTCTTACTTCTATAGTTGCTTAGCCAATTTTACAATATTCCGCTTTAATGTAGAGATTTTCAAAAGGTCTCTTATTTTCCCATTAAGTCTTTAATTACATGTATTCTTCCAAACCACTAATAAATTTGCAGAGATAACATCCATTATTGATTGCTCAGTGGTTGTAATTTTAGCTCTTTTCAGTTCACTAGACTGTCTTTGGGGCTTTATTATGTAGCTACAGTTTGACTTTTTCTTCAAAGCTGTTAGATATGAAGGAAACTAAAAATAATTTCCCAATTGAAAAATGATGACAATCAGTATTCATTCATATATAAATTATTTGATTTTGAATCTTGGAATGAACAAACTTTGGTCTGTTACTACAAGGGATTATTTAGATGCATTTTTTAACAAAATGAAAGCTAGTTCTTACATAGTGCTTACCATATCCTAGGGACTCGTCAAAGAGCTTTACCTTAATAACCCATTTGATGTGCCAATCCTCAAACAACCCAGGGTTCTCAAATCCTGGTATGCACCAATATTACCCCTATGTTATGGATGGGTGGGTTAGTTTTAGTCTTTTGTGAACCACAGAAAATTATGTCCTTAAATTGAATCTAATGTGAAACTTTAATTAGATTAGAACAGTTAAGGGCCATTTGATTAGATTCCTCCAGTAAGGTGTAGCCCAGGGTAGGTTTTAATACTCTTACTTGAGTCCTTTATAAATGGAAGAATAAAAAGCCACATGCATAGGAAAAAGCCACAGAGACAGAGAAACCCCAAGATGCTAAGAGGTCCTAGAGGCAAAAGGCTGGAATCAGCAGAGCACAGAGGCCTGGAAAGAGGCCCCCAAGAGGCCAAGAGAGAAGTCCCAGGGAAGAGCAAGAACCTGAAGGCAATATGGCCCCGAGGAGAAGGCAGGGACATGGCAGGAGTCCAGGATCACTAGCAGCTGACCTTAGGGGAGAGAGCTTCACCTGATGCCTTGATTTGGGCATTTTCCCCAGTCTCAGAACTGTAAGCTTTTAATTTAATAAATCCCATTGTAAAAACCAACTCATTTTTGGTATATAGCTCCCAGTAACTTTTAGCAAGCTACAACAATGGAGAAACTGAGGCATGGAGATGTAAACAGCTTATCTAAGGTCACAACAGCTACTAAATGGTGGGGCCAGGATTCAAACTGGAGTGTGTGGCTCTCAGAGCTCTTCTTCAGCACTCCAGTATACTGCCTTCTTAAGCACACATCACAGATTTTCCACACACCCTGATCCCTTCCACAAATTTATATTGAACATTTGCTCTCATCGTTATGACCTCACTCGGTATAAACTCAAAATACAATCAACATACTGCTATATGTACAAACATATTGTGAAACATGTTTCTAAGTTCCTTTGCATAGTCTTCCCTCCAAATCTAGGATGCATTCATTTTGGATAGCATTAGCATGTAGACCAACTTCTCAGGGAAATCAGACTTGCTAACAAGCAGCATCAAAAACCTTGGCGCTCCTGAGATTTCTTTAACAGGATGAATTATTTTTGGAATGAAGAGAATGAAGAACAAGACACAACTGATCTCTCTCCACTCTGTTCACTGATAAGGACAGCAAATCAAATCTCGCAGAAAGCTGATTCCAAACATGTTTTTAATCCCAGACCATAATCAAAGACCAAAAAACAGTCCTGATACCTAATGTCCAAAACAGATATGAGAAAAGGGGCCATGGTGGACTTGTGGAGCAATTTTAATATCACATCTCACAGACCGTCGGTGGCAGGGCTATTTCACCATCAATTAGTGTGAGAATCAACTCGCCATGCATAACCACTCTTAGTGACCTCAAATGGAAACATTCCCAATAAATGGGGAGAGTAAGAGATTTTTCCCTTAATGAAAATCTCAAACTATTTAAGTGACTTTTTGAAATTAGTAAGCCAGGCATGAAGTAAGCAGGAAAGGAGTCACCGTTAAATCTGTGAAAAACAGCTTTATGCCAACCATCATTTTGGATTCCAGTGGGCAGCTGCCAAGTGCTCAGTGATGGCAACCACTGGAGTTATTTTGATCTTTCCTGCCATGCCCACACAAGGCAGAATTCACAAATAAAAAATGCTTCCATGTAACGTTGGATGATTTGAATCTGTTGTCAACAGCCACCCAAAGACATCCGCAATCAATGCTGTTCTTAAGTTATCCCTGTCTTCTCTTGGTCTCATTGATCACTTTTACTGTGCCAGGCAGGGGACTTCAGTGCTTTGCTACCCATACAGTGCTAAAAGGGCAAAGGAAGGGATTCTTCTGGAAATCCAAGGCTCTCAACAGGGTTCAGTAGAAAGGAAAGGAAGGAGTTATGTTGTGATTTGTATGAACATCATAGATTGACGGAGATTACATTTATACTTATAGTAGCAATGACTCAAATTCTATGATAATATCTGAAAATGTTTAAGCCCTTGTATTGGATATATATATTGGATATCTCCCCCCTTTCCAGGCCCAATACCTTCTTCCCATTCTTCTCCTAATAGCTTTCTGGTATTCATTTGGGGAAATCACTCCTTCCCACTTTCAACTCATAAGGATTAGATGGTAGGCACATCACTTCCAGCCTAAGCTTTGAACATGTGGCCAATCCTTGCCATACAGTGTGGCTAAAGGGAAGGAAGGCAACCCAAGCAGTCCAGTCACTGTTTCTATCCCTTTGACTACAGCTACTCACGGCATCCCATGAGACTGATTCCATGACTTTGATGGGAGCTGCGGGGAAAGAGCTTGTCTCGTCTTGCCGAGTTGCAAAGAGCGTAAGCCTGGAGCTTCTGTGGGCTCCCTTGAGGATGTGACCTGCTGATTGAGGTGGAGACAACCTGGGAGAACAGAGGCTTAAAGAGAATGAAGCCACAACCAGTTCTATGAGATCCATTTCAAGAAGATTTCAACTTTATATAGAAATATATAAAATGGTTTTTGAAATAGCTTGTGTGTATATTTCAAAATTTAAAGATTAAAATAGAAAACATTAGATCACACCATGTAAAAAAAAAAAAAAAAAGAGAATGAAGCCAGGATTTGATCATGATCATATGCTACTAGCACCTGGGTCCAACTTTTTCAGAAGACCCAACACTCCTAAACTTTTCACTACAGTGAGCAAATATATTCTCTTTTTCTGAAATTGGGTTTGACTGAGTTTCTTGTCATTCAAAATGGAAATATTAATTAATAAAAAGCTTTAATCTTAATTACAAGTAATATTTTAATAAAAAATTAATAAAAATTTTGTATACCAAAACATTATTAACTGCAACTAAATTATAGTTCTAGGCAGAGGTTAGAATAATAATGATGATGATAATAATAATAAAAATTGCATACTTTTTTATCCTTACAACATCTCCATAAGTGCTTTCAATTATTTCCCCCATTTTACAGATGAAGAAACTGAGGCAGGATTTAAGCAACTTGCCCAAGATTGCATAGCTAGTAACTGGCAGATCAGGGGTAGTGACTCAGGAAGTTTGGCTTGAGAGTTCCTGCTCTCGGCATCAATCGTCAAGGGCACATATCCCCCCAAATTAAATTATAGTGTCTAACAATAAGTAGCATGGGTTTTAAAAATAATTTATACTGGAATATGAATCACAAGACCTGTTTCTGTGTAATAAATTTATCCTCCAAGGTATCCTCTGTTGTAAACTAGTGCTAATAACTCAAGACAGCATCTTAATGAGGAAACACTGAATATTCTGATGATGACAAAGGCTTTCAAATACCTGGCATGTAAATTGTCATTTTCAGATGTGATGGTTAAGTCTCAATAGTACTCACCTTATCTTCCTATGGAGATATTCCTGCATCAAAATGCCATACCTAATTTAGGGAAGCTAGAAATAATAAGACTTGTAAGAATTGTTTGTAAAATGCAAGGCATACCTTTCTAGGCATTGCCTCCGGGAATGGGGGTTGGAGGCTTCTTTGACTTTTCTCCAATCTCTTTCTCACATTCGCCAAGAAGCAAGAGTAGAGTCTGGGTGATTCTAGTCAGTACAGTTTACTGGTTGTGAAGCAGGCTAGTAAAATAGACAATCAATAGACGGATATGGAACCTGTGAAGAAGCCCATGTGGACATCAATACCCCCAAGGTGACTGCTGGAAGACCCTCATGAGAACTCCCATTTGGAATGAGATTTCCTCTGGAAGTCAGGAGAAGCCCTGGATATTCTCCAGGGGCCTTATCACTGGGCCCTCCCCGGGGGATTGATGGGTAGGGTAATCAATCAAAACAGCAAACAGCTGGAACTCTTCCCCTGCCATTAGCAAAGGGGTGGAATAATTAATGGTTTAAAAGGCAAGTGGGAAAGCAAACTGACCCTGTCCCGGTGTCTGTTCCTGCCCTGTTCCTACCTTCTGCCCACAAGTAAAACTTGGGTATTTATAATCTATAACGGGGAATTGTAGTCTGTAAATTGGCCTTCTTTATCACTCTTCAGCCCCTTCCTCTTTACCTGAGACCCATGATCTGTTTTCTGCCATTTCTCTTCTCACCATTCCTTAATAAATTACTGGCCTAACTAACCCAGTGTGCTCTCGAAATTCATTTCTTGTAGTTTAGCCAAGAACCTAGAAAAAAATCTGGCAACCGTTGAATTTCTATAGGTGAAGTTTCAAAAGTAGTAAAATCCATGGGGCATGTCAGCCGTTGTCCCTCTCTTCTTCACCTCTTCCATTCACGGAGCTGGAGTGGAGGCTGACTGGGGTTGACACCCTTTGCAGCAGGTCTGAGGGAGCCTTCTCTCTCGTGAGCCTACATGGGGCCTGCTTTGCCTGCAGTGGCTTGTCAACTGAGCCAAGGCACTAGGGCCAAACACCTCCTCTTGGAGTCAAAATCCTGCGATGATGACAGAAGAATTCTGAATTAGCAATTTCTTTCATTAACATTGAGAGATCTAAGCCCTGTGCTTGTGGTAAGATCTTTGAATAAACACCACCTCATTGCCTCTTATGATGGAACTGTTTAGAATACACTAGCTTAGAGAAAAGGACAGTTTACTAGAGCTCTGAACAAAGGTTGAGCCCATGTTCTAGCGACTGATATTTAACTTTGGCTTCCATGCACTGTTATTGTCGTGTGAACCCCGTTCCTTAGTGTTTGTGTGATGGGGACTTTCTTAATTAAGAACAGTGTTTCAGTTGCAAAAAGGTTGCTGATGCTAAGTACCAGAAATGGGTTGACTTTTATAATGGAGATTTTATTTAGGGTAAAAGCTTACAATTCTAAGGCCAGGAAATGTCCAAATCAAGGTACCATCAGAGATGCTTTCTCACCAAGGTCAGGTGCTGGTGAACCTGGTGTGTGGCCACATGGCGAAGCAAGATGGTAGCCCATCTCTGCTTAGGTCCTTGTCTTCCCCTCCAGAATCTACCATCTCCTGGAGCTCAGCTGTGGGCAACCAGGCATAGGACTTGTCTCCTTCCAGGTCTCCTCTCTCAGTATTTCAGGGCTTCTCTGCCTTTCTGCAGCTGTAGGTGAACCTAGAGTCCTTCTTCACACATGGCAAGATCAAATATGTCAGCTTCCTTTTTCTTCTATGTGGGTCTCTCTCTGTGTCTCTGTTTATATCAGACCCAGCAAGAGGGTAAAGACCCAAGCTGGCTCATGCCTCACTGATATAGTCCAATCAAAAGGGTCTTATACCCACAGGAATGTATTACAAAACCATAATCTTTTTGGGGGGGAGGGATTCATAAAAGAACTTCAAACGGTCACATGTAGTGTCATCAAAATATCTTATTGCATTCCAAACTTACTGAGAGTTGTAACTTCAAATTTGCCATTATTTTCATGTGTGCCCTCAATATGTGTCCCGCTTTGTGCCTCAATTTCCCAATTTTAAGGAGATGATGGAACTTTTCTAAGACTATGACCTCCTGGACATTGTTGGGTTGATGCCAGTCTTAGATTTATTACAATGAGAAAATCTCCTTGTGCTGAGGTCACAAAATTCTCTATTTATGTGTAGCCCTTTCTACCCCCATCTGTAACGTAACAAATCAGACCACTGTGCATTTTAAACAGTGGGAGCCATTTAACTCTTCCTAACAAGGGCAACCTAATAAGAAGTACTATATGTCTTCATTTATGCTTTTAAGAATTGTCTTAAAACCTAGAATTTCAAGTGGCCTCTCCTGAATAAGGAACTTGGGTTGGTTTCCTGGCTCCTCAGTAAACCTGTGCTTTATCTCTTTTATTTGTACATATTCCTTTTAGGGTATACAGGAGGAAGAACAGATGGCAGAGCATTTAGATACTTGGGGTTAAGGAGCAAAAATTTTAGGAATCTCTCATACAAGCTGTAGCAACAACTTGCAGGAATGTCTGCAGAAAAGCAAATTAAAAAATGAACTAAATGTCACATCCATTTGACATTTTTAATGCTTTCTCTTCTTAAGATTGCTTTCTTTTAATTCACATAAGAATATAGGAATGACCTAACTTGGAATTTAGGAATAATTATTGGGAATAATCTAAATGTGTTTTATAGCAAATAGAAATGATAAAATGTATTATTGGAGTGGAAAGAGGTTCATGTATGGTTTAGTGAACATACATTTCTGAACGGTAAAAAACGAATGAATAAGGTAGGAGAATGAATGAATGCTGAATAAAGATTTTCAGTGCCTCCTTGAGTAAAAAGAGTATTTCTGAGATTGGAAAAAACACAATTCAAAATAAGTTTCATCTTTAGCAGGTATTTCAGAGTGAATTAAATCTCGAAAATCAAAATTCATCATTTTAGAATGGCACTTAACCTTCCAAAATGGTATTAGTCTGTTCTTTAATTGTCATACCTCTTGCAAAGTGAGACATTGACAATTGTGTTAGAGGCCTTAATGAAGATCAGACTGCATTTTCCTTTCAAAATACAGTGTAGGCTCTGGAGCCATACTGCCTGGCATCACAACTTGGCTCCTCCACTTGCTCATTGTGTACCCTTGGGAATTTTCTTCATTTATAAAAGTACTTTAACAACAGCTGAACCAGATGGTGCTCCTGCTCCTCCCTGAAGGTCTCCTGCAGAGGCTCCCATATCTGACTTCCTGCATTGCTCTGCCAGAAAGTGTTTGCTGGGCAAGGGCTATGCTCAGCCTCTCTAGACAGGCTGGAAGCACGGGGATCAATGCTTTTATAACACCTCTAACCAACCAGGGTTGGATGTTAGCAGGTAGATACCCAACTGCCTCCTGTCTCAGCAGGACAAATCTGAGGTGTGTTTCAAATAGTCTTTCAGAGGGTCCCCAGAGAATTTTAGCCTCTCTTGCCCACAAGAGTACTCATTATTGCTCCCTTTTCTTCTCTTTGTTGTCCTACTTCCCCACCCACTCACAATTCTTCTTGTGATCCCCTTTTAAATAAATTACTCACACCCAAACTCTTTCCTTAAGGGAATCCAGTCTAAGACAATAGCATTTACCTAAAGGAGTTGTGAAAATTAAATGAGATAATGCACGTAAAGCAATGAGCATGGTACCTACACAATGTGAATGATCAATACATAATCATAGTTACTATCAAAAATTTTACACCATCCATGTTACATTGACTATCTACCATAAATAATTATTTGGAAGAAGTTTGTAAAAATACCATCTATTATAACAAAAAAATTAATGTATTTTGCTAACAATTTTGAAGTATAAAACTATTCAAATTCTCACATAGCTCTAGCTTAAATGGAATAAAAACACATTTTGTCTTCAAATTATCTTAATTTCTTAGGTGTCAAATTTTACAAGCCCAAAGCCAATTCCTAAATTTCAAACTTCACCAATTTAAGCCTTCTGATTTTACTGATAATAATCCCACGGCACAGAGATATTGCGTGATTTGCTCGAAAGCACATTCCTGATTGGTTTTTTCAAATTTTTGACTCTGGGTCCAGCATTCTTACCATCATGCCTCTTTTCAGAAGCTTTAATAAAAAGATAATCAAGAAAGAAAAAGATACCAAATAACCAGGTGCCAGGTGGAGTCAATTCTGGAGTGGACCTAAAGCTACCAATTGACATTTATTCATGTGCAGTAGCAATGATTTGACCAATTGTTTGGGGACTTGGAAAGCATAAGATTGGAGTGCTCATAAGGTGATCTGGAGAAGAAATGCTTGAACAGACCTCCTGGAGGGGATACACAGTGTGAAAATGCCCATTTCAGAGGAGGCATTATATAAGAGGGGACACTGGGTAGAGAAAATGACCCTCTCATGGACATTAGTCAGACCTTTCTTTAGCCATCCCAGTCCTTGTTCAGTAGGTTCCTTGGTAGCAGGGAGAGATGTTAAGCATGACATCAACAACAAAACCCTTCCCCTGATCCAAAGGCTAACCTAGCACACTACTGCTCTGTGTCTGATATCCTAAAGCAGAAATCAATGCTGAACCTCTGATATGACATTGGTCCCAGTGGGTAGGTGGTTGATTATATGGGATTCCATCAGTCAGGGTAGGGGCAACAATATGCCTTTATTAGAATAACAACATGCGCTGTGTCATGTATCCACAATTACAGCACCCTATATAATAGTTTAATCACCATAAAAAATAAATCCTGTGTTTCAACTGTTTGACTTTCCCATACCTGAACCTCTCACAATCACAGATCTTTTAATGGTTGGTATAGTTTTGCCTTTTTGATGAGGTCATACAATTGGAGTCATATAGTTTATAGCATTTCAGACATGCTTCTTTCCCCTAGCATTTTGCATTACAGTTCCTCCATATAACTTTGTGGCTTGACAGGTCTTTCCTTTTATTGCTGAATATTTTTCTATTGTATGAATGCACCATTCACCTGTTGAAGGACATCTAGGTGGCTCCCAGTTTTTGGAACTGTGTTTTTGTGTGGATGTAAGTTTTCAACTCAGTTGGGTAAATATTGATCGTGATTGCTGGATCATATGGTAAGCCTAGGTTTGGCTTTGTAAGAAACTGCCAAACTTTCATGCAAAGTGGCTGTACCATTTTGCATGCCAACCAACAATGAATGAGAGTTCCTGTTGCTCTACATCCTCACCAGCATTTGGCATTGTCGGTTTTTTGGATTTTAGCCATTCTAATACACACGAGGTATCTCATTGTTGTTTAAATTTGCGATTCCCATCTGACAAATCATGTAGCAGATCTTTTCATATGCTTATTTGACATCTGTATATATTCTTTGGTGAGGTGTTTATTCAGATCTTTTGCCTATTTTTAGTTGTTTCGTTGCTGTTGACTTTCTGTTGAGTTTTAACAGTTGTTTGTATATTTTAGATACAAGTCATTTACCAGATATGTGCTTTACAAATATTTTCTCCCAGTATGCAGCTTGCCTTTTGAGCCTCTTAAAAGTGTCTTTTACAATTTCTTTGAAATGTAGGTGAATTATGTACCCAACAAACAGATATTCTTAATCTTAATCCATGTCCATGTGGGTGTGAACCCACTGTAAATAGGACATTTTCAAGATGTTATTTTTGTTAAGCTGTGGCCATCTAACTCTCGACGGATCTTAATCTGTATTACTGGAGGTATTGTAAAGAGAACCCAGAATTCACAGAAGCCAGAAGGGAGAGAGCACCACTATGTAATGGGGAAGCCATTACATGTTAGCAAGCAGCACTAGAAGGCTACATTCTACACAGAGAAGGAAAGCCTTGTTTGATTTTAGACTTGATTTTGGACATTTCCTAGTCTCAAAACCATGAACTAATAAATTTCTGTTGTTAAGCCAAAGCCATTTTTGGTATTTGTGATAGCAGCTCTGGAAAACTAAGTTGTTTTTCTTTTTCTTTTTTTCCCCCAAGATATCCCTTGTCTTTGGTTCTTTGCAATTTGAATGTGACATACATAAGTGTAAATTTGTTTGACATTTATCTTAGCTTCCTGGATCTGTTGTTTATAGCTTGTTATTAATTTTGGGAGATTCTCAGTCATTATTACTTCAAATACTTATTTTGTTCTGTTCTCCTTTCTCTCATTCTGGAATTCTAGCTTTGCATATATTATACTTTGCAAATTGTCCCATAATCCTTTGATGTCCTGCTCTTTTTTATATACTATTTTTCAGTTTGAGAAGTGTCTGTGTACCTATATTCAAGCTTACCAATTCTTTTCTTGGCTGTGTCCAGTATACACAGATGAGTCCATTTAAGGTATTCTTCATTTCTGTCATAGCATATTTGATTTGTAGCATTTCTTTTTTTATTATTTTATAGATTTTCCATCTTTCTATTTACATTATCCTTCTGTTCCTGCATGTTGTCTAATTTTTCCATTAGAGACTTTTTAAAGGAAGTACTGGGGATTGAACTTGGCACCTTGAATATGGGAAGCAGGTGCTCAACCACTGAGCTACACTCATTCCCTCATTAGAAACTTTTTGATTACAGTTATTTTAAATTTCCTGTCTAAAAAAATTCCAACATCTGTGTCCTGTTTGAGTCTTGTTCTGATCCTGCTTTGTCTTTTCAAACTGTCTTTGCTCATGCTTCTTAGCATACCTTGTAATTTTTGGTTAAAAGCTTGACATAATATTTAGCTTATGGGAACTGAAGTAAATAGACTTTTAATATGAAGCTGTATATTAACCTGTCTTAGAATTGGGCTATGTTTAATGTTTGTCATTCAGACCCTTCAAATTCCTTTTGGGTCCTTGTTATTGTTTCCCCTGTTACCTTTTGGCTTTTTTATGTGCTTCTTCTCATAGAAAGTCTGCTTCTTGGAACTCTTATATTTGAGCCCTGCTGATATGGTGGTAAGGTATAGGAGAGGGTAAATATCCCTAATCTTATAATTAAATCGCATTCTTTTAGTGCACTGCTGCTCTTGTTCTGTGATCTCCACAGGTGTTTCTTAGCTTCTTTTACTTCCTTAGGTAAGACAGGTAGGTTTGAGGTGTCTACAGGCAGGAAAATGCCTTTCTCTCTGAGGACTAATGCTCTGGTTGTCTTTTAACATGGAGAGAAGTCCTTTGTTATGGATAAAGCTCTGAGCACTTTTCCTAATCTACTCCTGACTCTTCCCCACCCTCTTCCAGAGCCTAGTGGGGGCACCTTTCTTGATTCTTTACCAAGTTCATGATTTTTTTGCTACACTTTATGAAGCAGTTTTAGGTGTTTTGTAGAAAGAGGTCTTCAGATTATCAAGTCTATATTTGTGCTAGAAATGAGGTTCCTCTATCCATTCTTAAACAAGTATGTATTGAGTATATATAATGTGCCAGTCATTAATTTAGCCCTGTAAATGCAACAGTAAATAATTTAGACACAGTTCTTGCTTTTCCAGAATACAAAGTGTTGTGGACAAGACAGATAGTTCACAAGGAATTATATTACTATGATTATAGTATATAGGAAAGACAAGATAAAAACTGGGCATTTATCAATGAGGCACCACTCTGTGGCCTTCCCCTAACAAGTTCTCCATTCTTTAATGGAGTTAACTACATTTTCTGGAGACTTTGATTTGTTTATATTTCCCAGGTCATCCTCACTCTGCTCTATATTCCCAGAGATCTCCAATGCCCCTCCTTTTTCTCACCCATCTCTTGATAACCATCCTCCATATTGCACATTCCACTTCTCTGCATCACACTCAGTACCTTTCATGCATATACCTGAGACATTTTGATTAATTAAAAATAAATTTTGTAAACAGTACTTAAATCCTTTATATGTTTGAACTTTTAATCTACAAATTTATGATTTTCTATTTTTTGGAATTGTCATACATACATATTTGTTTCCATTGTAATGTAAGCTTAATAACGAAATGCCAAGCTTAGCATAAATATTTCATATTCCATATTTATATAAACCTATCTCAAATGTATAAATGAACTCTCTCCACTAGTAAGAGAACATAGAATTTTATACAACAAATATATTCTGTAATACTTTTTTTTTGCAACTATCTCAGTAAATCTGACATTCTGAGCTAATTTTTGCACATCAAAGAGATGTTATTCTTTTCCTGTAATAAGTTCAGTTATACCCACACAAAGAAAATTAAGAATTACTGGCAGGTCTTTTTTATTCAGACGATTACTTTATATTTCAGTCCCCTTTTAATTAGAAAGAAATTATACTCTCTCCATGTCATGAATTTTACTAAATTAAGTATGTGAAGTGGTAAAGAAAAGCCAACCTAAAGCTTTGGTTCCAGTTCATCAAATTTAATTTTAATTATATGCAGTTAATCAAAATAAGGCCCTGGGGGGAAGGCATAAGTAACTTTGATTAATTAGAAGAGAAGATAGAAACTTCAGTGAGATGTGCAAACAGAATCTGATGATGAAAACTATGATAGAGACTTAAGGCGGGAGAAATGAATCTGAACATGAGCATGAGACATTTTATGTTAGATTTTGAAAAGATTTCTTTGGCGTTCTTATTGAATTATAGAATGAATGTATTGCTCACGTAGTTATTTTTAGGTTTCCTATTCATAAGAACTCTGCAATGTGAGTGTTTTCACCTCATAGAGACACGGTGGAGCTGAGCAACTTTTCCAAGATCACACAGCTACTCCGTACCTGGGCCAGGATTTTTATCCAGATTTGGGACCCCTGTATAAGGCAGAGTGACCAGCTCTCAGGTGCTTCAGGTGAAATTCAGGTGAAATTGCTTCTTAAATTTAATACCCAGTACCAGATATTAGGGGTAAAATTTTAATCAACTGATTAATATAAATAAATTAAAGGAAAGCCATATACATAAAATGGCATATGCTATTTTATGTACATACATAGTGATACAAATATTTGTACCATCATTATACAAATAATGGGCTTAAGTTGAACACTAAAGCAATCTCAGAAAAAATCTTTTATTATAGGTCAAAATGAACAACTAAACCCTTGCTCCACCATCCTTCTGTATATAGTTTCAATTCCAAAATAGAGTTGTAATTGATAATTTATATTTTCATTGTTTTCGACAGAATTTGAGAGCATACTGTCAAATGCTGGATACTACTTTCATATATCCTTGCAAAAATCCCAAATTGATTTTATCAGTGATTATTAAGGAGGAATCTACAGCTGCGGAAGTATATAATTTGTTTGCTGTAAGATAGTGACGTTTTTGCTAAGAGTTCTCTGAAAAATAAAAATATACACAAGAGAGGAAGGAGTTCCTGAGTTGCAGAGTTGACAGCAGCCTGACGGGCTCAAGTGCTGGCGCCAGTAGGGGGCGCTGTGCAGCGCAGTTATGCGCCGGTTCAGCACCGCGCCACTTTGTTTCTCTGGCTGCTGCTTGGCAGCTGTCCAGAGAAACGCCTCCAATGGAGAGAGTGACCTCACCTGTGACCACACTCCCTCCCAGAAGGCCCGGCAGCTGAGGCCTTTATTGGCACTTATCACAGCCTAGTTACCCCTGTGCCCAATCTCGCTGCTTTCTTCCTCAGATCCTCTCCCCAAGTACCTTCCGCATTCAGAGTCCTGTCTTAGAGTCCGCTTTGCAAGGGCACGACCTTCTGGTTGGCTCTTCTCCATCTATCCAGAAATCGCAAATAATCAATTTCACCGTATCCTTAGGGCGAGGAGTTGTCTCAAACACTCTGCAAGGTTAGTTGAGAAATTCCTAAGGGGCCAGCACTGTGCTTCGGGCAGGGGATATAGGGAGGAGTGAGACTTCATTGTTGCCACAGTGTCTTTTTCACCCCTTGGCGCTCGCCATTGTTTCTTTTAATTTTTCTGCCAGCAAGTCAGGTCGTAACTTTCTATTAATGTCCTATAACCTCTTATTTCCATCTTGCCCTTTATTATAGACCTGCAATTGCCAGTGAAACTCCCTGTCCTTCTTTCCTAACCTTCATTTCAAGTGTAATTTAAATCATAAGCACAGAATGGAGCTAGTTATAAAACTGGATGAAGGCAAAAGAAAGCCGTGAGAACCCACTTCAACCACCTGGAAAGTCCCTTCTGGATCTCCACCTGTCCTGCCATGTGCCTATAATTCTCTAAACTTTTCCTTAATCAACAGTAGTCAGGGGAAAAAAAAACAACCCAAGTTGTATTTTTATCATTTTATTTACAAATCAATTGTGTTGTTGTTGTTTTTAAGCTTTAATGTAAAGCAGAGTGTTTCATCATAATTATGTAACTAGTTAATGACAGACAAGTCTGAACTACCCAAACCTTAGGACTTGTACTGTCAGGCTTGTGTGCATGCATGTGTGTGTCCATGGATAAAGAGAGAAGAGAAAGGGGCGGGGGGAGAGAGAGAGAGAGAGAGAGAGAGAGAGAGAGAGAGAGAGAGAGAGAGCGAGCGAGCAGGGAACGATGGAGGAGAAAGCATCATGTGAAAGGCATCCTTGACCATCTTGAGAATATCACAATGAAAAATCCAAAGGCCTTGTGTTCTGGGGGTCTAGTATAGATGGGGAAAGCAACAGATAAACAAGGGAACTGACCTAAATATGTATGTGCAAAATTCCAAAGCACTCTGAAAGAAACAAAATGAGTGCGTGAAAGTGAATAGTCTAGAGAATCTTCCTTTGCCAGGATGGTTAGATGACCAATCAAGTCTGAAAGATGAGAAGAATCTGCCACTTGAGGAGGAGGATGGCATTGCAAGCAAGAGTTAAGCTGAAATGTTTCATGCTTTCAAGTGTTTGGGTAACTGAAACCAGACAGTGGTGCTGAATCGGAGAGAATAAAGGGGAGAGTGGAATAAATGATTTACAATAAATAAGGAATGGAGAGATCACGGAAGGTCCAGTAAGCCATGATAAAGAGTTTGGATTTTATTGCATGGGTCATCAGAAGGTCTAAAGAAGCAGCGACTGCTTTGTTCTGCAAAAGTCACTCTGACTTCCTTATGGAGAATGTATTGTTTTGGCACAAGAGGCTAGAACAGAAAACTGTTTTGTGGTTATTGAAGATACCAAGGAAAAGAGAATGATGTCTTAGGCTAAATGATGGTGGTGAAGATGGAGACAAGTGAATGAATGGAAAACCTGAAAAACATAATCAAGAAGACTTCCTTCCTGAATGGAAGTAGGGGGTGGGTAGCTCAAGGAATCAAAACTGGCTCCCAGATTTCCAGCTTAGAAAGTTAGAGGTAAACAAAACTGCTTCCAAGGGGTAATCAAGAGTTCACTTTTGAAGATATTAAAGTTGAAATCATTATAGGTCTTCTGATGGGCTGTTAAGTAGACCATTGGACATACAAAACTAGAGCTCAGGGGAAGATCAGGGTTGAAGAAGTATCACCTTAGGTAGTGTTACAAGGCATGAGGACAAATAAGGACCCTTTTGAAGATAATTTAGGAAAAAAGAAAAGAAGGAGTTCCAGGACTGAGCAGCAAGAACCTTTAGTATTTGGAGACTAGGAGAGGAAGCTACAGGGAAAACCTATGTGATGAACCACCACAGAACAGAAAACCAGAGGCATCACATTCCAATGGAGAGCACTTGCCTTTCTCCTGGCCTGATCTTGTTCTAGGTCTCATCTTTCTAATCAAGGGCCACTGGATGTGATTATTTTGCATTCTGTACTGTGACATTTATGTAGAGAGAACATGTTTCCTGCTTGACCTTGAAGGGAGCATGTGCTGACTTTCACATTCTGCCTTGTCCCTGTCTGGACTTCAGCTATTGGAAAATATGCTTCATTATTTTTTTTTCTAGCCTGTTCTTTGTTCCTTTGAAAATAGAGGTTTTGATTTTAATGCCTATTATTCTAATTTTTATCATTTTCCATGGGTTTCAAGGGTGAGAGAGGAAGGAAATGTCTTGATTATGCGATCTTATGTTCTCTGGGTCTGTATCCACAGATGTAATAGAAGTCTGATCACTGTACCTCTTGGGTTGTTGTGTGGCTTAATTACATAATAGATGCAAATTTGTTGGGAAAATGTATCATAAGCACCCAATAAATGTTAATGTCAGTTTCCTCTGTTGTCTTGTAACCAATCTATCCTCTAGTCGCTTCTGGAAGAAAATAAAGAATGCATGGAAGAAAATAAAGAGATCTTGCATTTTATAACTCTGCCTTCACTCTTAATAGTGTGGATGGGTATGGAATTCTAGATTAGAAATCATTTTCCCTTGTCAGTTGAAGACTTTGCTCCTTTACCTTTTAGTTTCCAATGATTTTGTTGAGCCTTCCAATGTCATTCTAATTCCTGAGACTTCATATAGAAACTTTTTCCCCCCTTCTCTGGAATTTTTTCATCTTCTCTTGGACTGTAGCATTTTGGAGACCACTATGTGGAACTCATGATTCATATTTGGACTTTCTGCACTGTCTAACTTGAATCTTTTCTATTTTTCACTCTTTTCATATTTATTATTAGAGTTTTGCACAACTTTCCCTTCTAACCCTGTTTTGAAATTTTCATTTCTCATATACTTTATACTGGTTTTTAACTCTCAAAAGCTATTTGTTCACCAAATAATATTTTCATAGCATGCTTGTCTTTAATTTGTCTTTTCAATATCTTCCTTTTCCTTTAAAATACTAACTGTATGTTTTTGAGGCGTCTTTCTTTATGGGTGGTCTTGGTTTCCTCCTAATAGATTTTTATCTCTGTTTGTTTAAGCTTCTGTTTTCCAAATGAGAGACTTCTGTGAATGCCCTACTCTTGGTGGCTGCCCAATTGTGGGCTTTTCTTTAGCTCCTAGAGTTTACATTAGTCTGGTTGGGCCCTTACTGTCAGTATATTTAGATCCCTTCTCTTAGCTGGTCAGTATCCCAGAGAAACATCTTTCTCTGGTCATCCTGTGTAATCCTGCTTATCCTGTGTAATCCTAGAAGCCAGAGTTGTGATTCGATTTGGAGGAAAAGGGCTATTCAGTATATAATCTTTTACTTAACTGGTACCTTACTTCATCCTTATGCACCTGGTACCCTCCCAGGTAATAAGTCTCCAGTCTTCTGCTGTTACAAGAGAAAGTGGTACTCTATCATTCTTAGTGCTATGCTGCCCCAGAATATCCTATTCCAGCAGAAGGGTTTTCAGGAAAATTTCCAGTATTTCAATTAAAAATTTCCAGTATTAATTATAAATCACACAGTATTATGTCAGTATTAATGCATATGTCAGATGAGCTTCCAGACAAGGACCACTACTCACTTGCCAGCAGAATGAATAGGCCATTTTGCACAGCCACTCCCAGTGAGAACTGCTTACTCTGCAGAGCTGTGAGCAAAACAAATGATGGCTACTTTAAGCCACTAGGTTTGGGGTTGTTTGTTGTACAGCAATAGATAGTGAGAACAAACACCACATCTCAAAGCTTTACTTATGTGTTTGTTTGTTTTTTTTTTTCCATTTTTGTATCACTTACATGGTCAGTGGAAAAAAAATATATCAATTAAAAAAATAAACTTTTTAATTTTTTTTTACTTTTTAAACAATTTATTGAAATATATCGTTCATACATGAACATACATAAACTATAAGTGTTCAGTAAACATTGTGAACTTACAAAACAAACATGCATAACATCATACAGGGCTCCCTCATATCATCCCACCACAAATACTTTGCATTGTTATGAAACATTTGGTAACAAATTATGAAAGAGTATTGTCAAAGTATTACTACTAACTATAGTCCGTATCTTACTCCCCTATACATTTTTTTAAAGGATTTATTTATCTATTTATTTACTTTTATCCATTCCCTCCCCCCATTTTGCTGTTTCTGTGTCCAATGTGAATTGGGCAGTTCTCTGTGTCTGTTTCCTGACCTGTCTTCTTATCCTTCTCCTCCTGTCTTCACTGGGGTTCAATCCTCCGAACCTCTGATGTGGGAGAGAGGCGTCCTACCGCCTGCGCCACCTTAGTTCCTGGTTTTTTGGCATGTCTCATCTTGGCTCTCCCTTGTGTCACTTTCCTGTTATGTCGTCTTGCTGTGTGGCTCACAGGACCTGATGGCTCACCCATGCACGGAGCCTGAGGGGTTCACCCACGCATGGGGCCTAGTGGCCCACCTGCCTTCTGTATTTTTCTTTTTTTAATTTTTACCGGGAGGTCCTGGGGATCGGACCCAGGTCCCTCCATATGGGAGATGGACGCCCAACCATTTGAGCCACATCCGTCCCCCTGCTATATCTCTTAAGGTTGATCAAAGATACCTATCGTTATAGTCTTTTCCCATACAGGATGGTCATATAATAAATCAGGCTTAGTTTATCACCAGCATTCTAAAAACCAGAAAAATTAACTCTTGATAACAGAAGACTGACAGGATGTGATTCAAGTTTACAAAGGAAGTAATTTTGTCTCTGCTAGCATTTCAATAATGCCCACCAATTGTCCTATTCTAGGTTTTAGACCAGGTTTAGGAGCTATGGGTCCAATCTTGATTGTGTGAATTTGGCCAAGCACTTTCCCTTTCTGGGCCTCATTTTTTTTCATCTATAAGTTTCTCTATTATTTTAAGGGAAATATTTGGCATTGCAATGCAAACATAAAGCAAATTTAGGGTATGCCTGCAGCAGTTCTTTGGTAAGAACCTCATGAAAGCAAATTTTAATCAGTCTATAAAAGTTATTATTTATGTATTCCTTAATTTATTTCATAGGTTTGCATTTTCTCGGTTCTTTATTTGCAGATTTACATTTGTAATGTGAATAGCAGGTCAGTGAAGAATTACGTTTACTACTTTCCAGGATAATGGAAACTGTCATTTGTTGATTGAAGCTGAAAAAAAAGATTAAGCAGGGATTTTTCAGAGTCATCCTATCCTCTTCCTGTTTAGATTGATTCTAATTTGAATGCATCCCTTGCCCAGCTTTAACATGGCAATGGGCTAGACAAAGTAATATCCGGTTGTTGTGTCTGTGTCCAGGACTTTTGCATTGAGAGCTCTGGAAACATCCGAGCAAACCACCTCAGGATTAGTACAGCTCAGTAAAGTCCTCCTGTTTTATGCATAGAAAGGGAGGTTTTCACAGAGCCTGTGTTGTTTTCCGATCTTTTGTGAGCTTGCCCCACAGTGCCTCTCAAAATCCCTGGTGCTGCCTACCTGATTCCCGAAAAGCTTCTTCTTACATCAAGGCTCCTGACTGCCGAGTTTACTTTTATCAGCAAGTAACAATTACAGTTATGCTGACTGAGTCCAGTGTGAACACCAATTAGGGCAGGACTTCAGTTTTACAAAAAGTACTGAGCTTCCATATTCAGAGAATTCTTTGGCTGGGTGCACAATGAGCAATCCTAGCCTCTGATACACAGGAGTTTAGAGTCTAATGGGGTGAAAAGCAGATACTCAGGGCATGTAAAAAGGCAGAGAAGAAGGGTCAGGGTGCTATGTCCACAGGGAACTTACCCAGGCTCTCAGTTGATCGCTGGCTTCTGGGCAGGTGAACTCTGACCAGAATCCCTCTGTTGCTCCTCTAATATGGTTTCTTAACCTTTCATTTAGATCAGCCCAAGACGCCATTTTCAAGTCCTCTGTTGACCTCCTCAGCCAAAGGCTCTCAGGAATGTACCGCATGTCATCACAGAAACACAACTTTCATCCTCCAAAAAGTACAAAAGTACTTTGTTCATGGGAAGCCTGACAGGTATGTATAACTCTTTACTGTGCCCCAACCCATTCATCTGATTGTGTCAGCTCATAACTAAGAGAAAACTTTCTTCCTTCAAAAGACAGGGCATCAGGATTTTGCTTTGTTACTAGAAACACATTAACCCTTAGAGTAGTTATGCAATTTCTTAAAATATTCATTAAATAAAAAGCTAACAGGACTGATTTCATTTCCTGGATTTTCTTGCCTCCATTTTAATTTTAATATTAAACTAAGATAGACAATTTCATTATCATTGTTAAGTAAGTCTATATAGTTGAAGTCTTAAGTGAGCCTACCTAATTGAAAAATGAGGCGCTTTCATTATCTTAAAACCAGTAGAGAGGTAAAACCTCGTACCATCCACTTGTAAATGCAGTTTATCTTGTCCTGGCAGGAGAAGAATGCTTTTGTGAGAGGTTCCTTGTTTTATCAAGTGTGTCCTATGGATATGAGCAGGGTATAGTCTGTCCAGAAACAAACTTTTCCCCATACTATTACATTATTCCTATGGTTTTTTTCTCTGTTAGTGACAAAAGCCATATGTGTCCTTAACAAATGCATGGTCTTTTGAGATGTTCTTTATCCGTTTCTCCTACTGCAATATGCTTGCTATGAGATTCATTCCATCCCTGCATATTTTAGTCCACCTTATTCCACAAGTGAAATGCACAGGTAGACATCCTATACATAGCTCAGTCTCAGAGGAGGTATATAATGGTTGGTGTGTCCTTCTCACAGTCAGTCACCTAGTGCTGGATGGTGTATTTCTTTTTTCTTTCTTTTTCTTTTTTAATTTTTTTTTTTTTAAGATACTTAGATTACATAAATGTTACACAAAAAATATAGGGAGTCCTGTATGCCCCACTCCCCGTACTTCCCACACGCTCCCACATAAACAACATCCTTCATTAGTATGGCACATTCATTGCAATTGATAACCGCATCCTGGGGCATTGCCACTGAGCATGGAAGGACGGTGGATTTCTTATATGCCATCTGCTACTTTCCCCATGATGATTTTGAGGTGGGTAAATGATTACCAGACAATATGTTAAAAGTCCCATTATAATCCTCGACAATAAGGAATTTACATCTAACTCATTAGGTTAACATGTTTTAAATACCTAGTTTAGAGAAGCTTTTCTTAGAGCATTTCTCAGCCAATCCATGAATGTAGAGGCATTTAATGACGGAGAAACTACATCCTCAAAAATATGGGAATGTATTAAACTTCAGAAACCCCAGTCACAAGCACTGTCCCTGCATGCTGTTTAAGCCAGGTATTGAAAGCAGCGAAGAGGTAGTGAAGGTAGAGAGGGCAAATTTTGTCTGGGGAATGGGGAGCAGCTTGTGAGGAGGAGTTGGTGGGAGAACATTCTGAAGTCCAAAGGCAAAGAAGAGAGACGCAGCTGACAAGGAGATGGAGTGGAACCTGGGGAAACTTTTGGCAGGTACCGTAAGGAAGCCTAGTTAGTTGGTCCTTTGAAAATTAAGAATAAAAAAATGGTATGAAAAAGAATAAGTTTAAAAACAAACAAAAAACAGGATGCCTCACATTTTGGCATGTGACACAATGCGATTTAGGGGATTTAGGGGTAAGCAAGATCTAGTTATATTGCCTGTGTTGGCATAGCAAAAGACTGATTCCTTTTTAAAGGGTACTCTAATCAGTTCTGAAAAAAGGATTACAATTCAGTAGTATGATTGATAGTAGTATACTGATAAAATCAATCAGGTTGGTAGTGGAACCAACGATAATGCCTCAGATTTAAAATCTATTTTCAGTTATTTAATTACAAAGCTGACCTAAAAAAGGATGGGTCATGAAGCTTTATTCCTTAGGATGTACTTAAATTCACTATTGTAATTCTGACATAAATCTCTCTTGGATTTCCTGTTTTGGATGAAAATGTAAATAATCTAAATTTCACGGAAAAAACAGGGCAATTGTTATGGACACAGAAGAATGAATTGAGGTATTTGGATAACATGTCAGACTGAACTTCTGAGCTTAACTTGTCCTCTAAAATGAAGTAATGGGGTTAAAAAAAAAAAAAAGGTAAAACAGAAAGACAAAGAATAGAAGTGTCTGTACCCTCCAATGTGTTTGGCAGTTAGAAATCAGAGGGAAGAGTTACTGTCTTACCTGACCAGGGAAAACTTAATCCTAAGACTGAAGACAGCTCAGGAATGGAAGGGACCAGGCTTTCAGTACTTTACATTTAAATGCAGGTGGAGAACCAGAGATCCCCAGTCATTTGAGGAATGATATAGCATGAAGACAGAGTACAAAGTTACAGATACTTAGAGGAAACAATCTATGCAGGAAACAGAACACAATGCTTTTTTAAAAGTATAATATCCTGAAAGTGATAAGAACAGATTGAGTTCATGAGACAAAATCATGAGCTTATAAAAAAAAATTCAAAGAATAAAAATTAATTTACAAAACCAAGAAGGTTTTAAAAGATCCATTTGAATGATTGGAAGCTAAAGTTAAGGAAATCTGTCAGAATCAGGGCTAAAAGAAAAAGATATGGAAAATGTAAGAAAGCTAATAATAGTAGATAATCCTAAATAGTTCAACTGAACAATTAGTGTTTTGGAAAATGAAAGCATCATATTGTATTGCTTAGGTCAAACAAGAAAATGGAAAACAAAAAGTAAGAAAAATTTCCAGAATAGAAACGTATATTTCTAAATTTTCTAGATTTAAAAGTATCATAAAAAATGCAGAACAACGAGTTAAGAAATGACCCATACAAAGCTCCTGGTGTAAAATTTCAGAATATCAAAAATAATGTCTAGATCATAAAACCTTCCAGAGAAAAGGGAAAAAATCAATTGCATAGATAATTTTTTGAAACTCTGAATGGCATAGAATATCTTAACATCAACTCCAAAAACAATATTTCAATATAGCTGTATATAACTCCTCACTCAGTTCAGTTGTGAATGACATTTTCAAAGTCTTTGTAATATAAAAAATGAATATTTATCTCACAGCAGTAAATAGTATATATAATGTGATGGTAACTTAGAATCTTAGTACTAAGGTATAAAGGGATCTTAGAAATATATTTTTCGGAGAGTTATTTTGAGTTCTGGAGCATTTTCCCCTGTTTTACATTTTTCCTTCTTTAAATAGACATTACTTCTGTTTAATTCAGCTTAGAGAGGAGGGATTTGAAGAGACCTATCAGAGAGCTTCAAATGGCTTCCCAGGACCCATTGGGCACAGGTGGTCTGTGCTGGGGCTAAACTTGATAAGTTTTCAGGTTAAGAAGCTGTGACCATTCATTGGTTTAGGAGCACAGAGGAAAGAGGTGGCATGCGCTATGCATCCATGAATGCAAGTCACAGGAGAAATGGTATAATTTTCAAAAAGTTAAAAATGTGACCCTAATACCAATCCATGAATGAACACTTGTCAAAGATTTTATTCAACTCATTAATCCATGAAGGAATCAGTAAGATGATAAAGCTGATTAACAAAACATTTAAAGAGCTGCGTGTATGTAGAGAATACCATAAATAAATATTTGGATAAGAGTGCTAGGATAGCTCCAGCATTGGTTAATGATCAACAAGGCAATAAATTCTAACATTGGGGTCCTTTATTTTATTCCAGGTAAAAATCATTTGTATTTCTATTTGATAAAAATCTATGGGTCTACATGTACATTCATGAAATCTGGGACTTTTAGCAAACAACAAACAGTGAGTCAACCAAACTACATTTCCCTAAATGATTAATCCTTGGGTGGGCCTGTGCCTCATATGGCATTGACAGAACATGTTGTCCACCTTTTATATTTTTAACCTAATTTCCAAGGTTTAAATATGTTTTCTTAATTTAATTATAAATTCCCTATGCACTAGATGTGGACTACTTAAGAAGTCAACCTAATGGTTTCACCTTGGACTCACCCCAGAGGGAGGTTATTTTAGCAGAAGAGACTGGAGGTAGAGAAATGTAGATGGAAAAGGCTGTGAGCACCTTGCAGGAAGAAGAACATTGCTTTAGTCAAAGAGCTCAGTCAGTTGTTTCTAGCAGAGAAATCCATCAAGAACTCACTTCATGGGAGTAAGTTCATCTGAATATACAAGAAAACTATATAAAATTGTTCAAATGATCGAGGGATGGGGCATGGGCATGGTGGATAGACAATCACTCAATAAATGAGGGAATACTGAATTCCCAGCCGGGAGAGCTCTGCCACATTCTCCAAGGGAGCAGCAACAGTCCCCTGAGTGCAGGGGCAGTGTCTGGCAAAAGAGGAGGGCCCACTGTTGGGTTCTTATTATTGATGACTAGCCTTATGAGTCTATGCTCTTGTAATTGAAACTTGGCCTACTGTTATGGGGTGCCTAAGGGTTGCCACCTGAGAGACTCCTTGTTGCTCAAATATGGCCTCTCTCTAAGCCAAACTTAGCATATGAATGCATTACCTTCCCCCCAACGTGGGACATGAATCCCGGGGATGAGCCTCCCTGGCAACAAGGGACTAATACCAAGTGCCAACTGGAAACACGACTGGGA
>JAQZBX010026253.1:0-29054 GCA_029593785.1 Cabassous unicinctus
ATAACATTTATGTAAGCAAATGCACATACATGCATATGTATTTATATATCATTTTACAAATATTGGTATGTATTGTGAAAAATTTTGATTTTTACCAACAATAAAAAAATAAATAAATAAAATTAAAAAAAATAAAAAATAAAAAAAATTATTGAATAATTGTCAGAGATAAAGTTTTAATTTTGCTGAAATATATGGCAAATAAATCATGTTTCCTTTCTGTTTCTCACTACTAATCTGCTATTATTATTTTTTTTACTATTAGAGATGTTTACTGGAATCCTAATAATAAGGATTAACAAAAATTTACTCATTAAAAACAAACAAAAAAAAGCATTGCCTCAGGGGTTTCTCCATAGGCTGTGACATCCATGCCACAGAGGGATATTGCACAGGTGCAGCCCCATCCATCCCACTGTGTTACTCACAACGCAGTAGTACACAGCAGTGTCACTCGTGGCAACCCAGGGCAGGCTCAGGGTGCTGGACTTTCTGTCTTTGGGGACAAACAAAGATGCCACTTCATTTACCACATTTGTCTTGTATCCTTGAATAATAAATCGTGGTCCCTCTTTGGGGAACTGTCGGTACCAGGAAATATACTCATTTGTAGCAATGTTGGTATGGCTACAGGATATGTTCACTTCTTGTCCTTCATATGAGTACATGGAGATGGGCTGGGTGATCTCAGCAAGGCTCAAAGTACCTGTAGGAGTAAAACACAGTACTAGCTCCCATCCTAAAATCAAGGTGAATTGGAAAGACCAACTCACCTCCTCCAAGATTCTCTCTAACAATCAAATCCACCCACCACCCTTCTGCCCCATCACACATATAAACATACAATTTGCCTCTCATTTGTGTTTCAAGACAAAGATATATTTGTTTATTGTGCATATTCCCAGAAAAACATGTACAAAGGTGTCAAGTCTCATTTATCCCTCCAATGGATGGACCCTGGGACCCACTGAACCCAGAAGAGCCTTACCATCCTGAGACGCACCTCTCATAGGGGCTAAGGATCTGCATGAAGAAAAATAGGACCCCAAGCATCTCCGATAAAGAGCAGTGGTAGCAGGCAAGGTAGCAGATCTCTACCCAGTGTTCCCAGGCCCAGGATCCCAATTCCTCTTACTCCCAAAAGAACTCACACAGGATCAGGAGCACACTCATTCTTGTCACCTGCTTCATGTTCTAAGTGTAAAGTAAGACCAGGGTCCTATTAGCTACATCTGAACTTGCTTGGTTGACGAACGAAGGAAGAGGCACAGCAATATCTGCCAGGGCCCACAGTAGCAGGTCTCACCTCCCCAGGAGCACAGCCAATAGCTCAACAGCAGCTTCTCAGAAGAGGCCTTCCCCTCAAGTTTCAAAGGAACTCCAGGAGGAAGGCCAGGGGGTACACACTTCCAGTACCAGAATAGAGCAGGCTAGATTTCCTTTTAGATTTTTGCTGGTCTAACCCCTTATAGATTTGGTCTGAATGAGGGAAATACCTAAGAGGGAAGATGCCATTAGGTTCCTTCTTCCCCATCACTTTTCCCCAACCCCAGAGGGCGATCATCTATTGTAGTCAGTCTGACACTCATAGAGCTCTGTGCATCACCCCCCTGACCCCGTACTATATGTCCTAAAATCCCCAATGAGTCCTATGAAGCAAGATGACACAGGTGATCCTCGTCTTTCTACAAAGAGCAAGTGAGGCAGCCTGAACTGGACCATCTGTCTCCTGGCTCCTGATTTTATAAAATCACTAAGCTCACATCTCACATCTGCTTCTAAGGCCCTATTTTACAGATGTAAAACAGGGGAGCAGATCCCTCTCTAGTCCCCCCTGGCCAGCTGGGGTAGGGCTTTCAATGTGGAATCATTAGCCTAACCAGGAAGGGAATGAGGAGAAGAGAAAAGGGATGGGTTCAGAGTCAGACAGACCTGACTCCAAATCCTAGCTCTGCTGCCTTGTGACCATGGGCAACTCACCCTGTTGAGCCTCAGTTTCTTCATTTGTAAAATGGAGACAATATTACCTCCCTCAGAGTCCACCTGTGGCATACAGTCAACAGCAAATTGTAGTTCCTTTCCCTTCCTTCATCTGAATCACATGCAAAGCTCCCTGGCCTGTAGAAAGCAGTTGTGTAGGATTATATATATATGATTTTAAAAAATACTAGGCACACTTCCTTCAGGAAAAAAACAGCATAAACTCAATAACAGTAACACAAAAATTGTTAGAACAGCCATATCCAAAAGACACCGTGTTAATTGAATCAGCCAACTGCAATAGTCAAATTAATTAGTGTGGAAAAGATGGTGGTGAATTGCGTTCTATGTTCATGTAGTATGAGAATGGAAAAAATCACTGGAAAATATTTGGAAAGTGTCTCTTCTAAGTCTATATTTGCCCAGTGTATTCTGAGTGAGTAATTTATCTATTTTCCCTTGCAAAAAGGAAGATATCACAAGCCATGGAATAAACAACCCATTTGCTCTCAGTACTATGTGGAGGAGAAAGGAAGTATTTATGAGGGAGCAAAAGATGTTATGACAATTTGTGCAGAAATAAAACCTAAAGAGGTTACCCTTTAGACCCAACGCATGGAAACAGTGACCCCGTGTGGCTTGGTGTACTTAGACAGGAGACATGCTTCAACAAAGTCAGTGGAACACAGACAGGCATAATTTATGGAACTCCAAAGTTCTTTGTTCAAGCAAATAGCTTGACTCAGTCATATGGACCATGGAGGTCATTTTCTGTTATAGAAGAAACAAAGAATGAGGAAATTAGAGAAACTGAATTTTAAACTAGACTCTGAACTTCCTATCTACAGGTTTGTGCAAATAATTTACCTTCTGAAAAGCAGTTTGTTCATATATAAAGATCGATTAAAGAAGCATAAGAAATTTCTTTCTAAACTATAGTTTCCTATAGAAATGCAAACTTTTTATCATAGGAAATATCCCAAGACCAAATAATCTAACTCTTTCATATCAACAAATGGCACTTGATGTTTCTGTCTTGCTATATCTTCCTTCACTTATGAGAATATTACTGGATACCAATCAACTGAATGAAGAAACACTAGGATTTTTCCTATGCTTTAGCTATGGAATAGCAGTAATGATTAATGGTTGTGATGCTAATAAATATGTTATATATTATATATTTACTCTTTTGCAAAACATTTTTTAATTTCAAAAGATCTGCTTAAGCACACAGGAGTGTATCATACTCATTGATGTGATTTGTTATATATGTATTTTAATAAAAAATTAAAACCATTAGTAGAGCAAATTTTAAAAGGCTCCTAAGGATGATAAAAAAAACTGTACCCAAAGCAAGAGCCACCAACCAGGGGAATATTTTAACTTTAAAAAAAAGTTTTTCCTTTATTATTAAAATAATAATAAATTCTAAATACAAAATTTGGAAAATATGAAAATTATGAAGAAAATTAAAATCATATGTAAAGTCTCATCCTAGAGATAATCACTAATAATATCTGGGCATATTTCCTTGGAATCCTTTGTAGATGCATAAATTTTTTAACGAAATTGGGCTGCAAGTTTACATTAATTACACACACACACACAAATATTTGGGTACCTTGGGCTTTTTTTCACTTAAAGTTATTTCCCAAATACTTTTGCCTGTCAACAGATATACATCAAATTCCAATTTTAATGGTTTCAAAGTATTCCATGGTAGAGATATACTACAATTTATTTACTGTTTATCCTAGTGTTGAATATTTGGATTTTAGAACTAATACTATGATAACCGGTTTTGTACATAAATCTTTGTTTAAACAGCTAATTATTTCTATAGACTAGATTCTACAAAGAGAATTTACTGGACTAAAAAATAAGAAAATTTTAAGACTCTTAACAAATATTCATGTATTCAATCAAAAACTACTTGTGTCAGACACTGTTCTAGATGCTGGACCTTCAATGATGAGAATGATCCAGTGGTCTAGAGAGAATGGAAATAATTTAAAAAGCAATTATAGTCCTCATGATGAGTACCAGGAAGTGAAACTGCTTTGGCTGTGGAGTTCCAGGAAGGCTTCTCATCAGGAGTGACACCTAAAGTAAACCCTAAGGGAAAAGGTAGAGAAGAGGCAGGAAGAACAGCATCTGAACAGGCCAGGCCTGGAAGCAAGAGAGTGGATGGTACATATGTTAAACTTTATCGTGTGAGAAATAGGAAAACTTGGAGATGTAAAACAAAAGAGAGAATGGATCAGATTAGCATCTTAGAAACAACATTCTGGAAACGGATAAGACAGATGCTGGAAGAAAAGTTTGAAAGATCTTGCATTAATCCAAGAAAACCAAGGTGGTGGACTGGACTAGAGGAGCCATTTGGAGAAAAACTGAAAGTCAAATAAGATCTAAAAGGAAGAATTGACAGACTGGGTGATTGAATGTGGGAAGAGAGGGCATAAGATTTTCAGAGTCTCTGGTTTTAATTAGTACCATTTGTGAAAATGGTCATGCCATTGCTTGATACAGAAAACTAAAAGAATGAGCAAGTTTGTTTTATTTTGTTGTTTTGCTTTGAGAGGGGGAAGATGATGAGCTAAGCTTTGTACCATTTAAAATGAAGAGCTTCTGAAAAATTCACATAGATCAAAGACCCAGTCTGATATATTGCACTGAAGCTAGAAGAGATATCTGAGCTGAGCATAATCAGAATATAATAATTGCAGCTTGTGCATTAATGATTACCCGGGGAGAATTTGTTGGCTGAGAAAAGAAGTAGGTCAAGGGCAGAACCCTGATGAGCACTAACATTTAAAGGGGAGCAGAAGAAAAGAACCCCACAAATTAAAGGAGAGAACAGACTCAGCCAAAGATACTGGAAAAAATGAAGAGGAAAGGGGTCCCACAAGCCAAGAGAGGACAAGGTTTCAAAGAGGCAGTAATCAAATGTTCTCTGGGCTTAGCCATAAGAAAGTTGTCATTAACCTTACCAAGAATTGTTTGGAAACAATAATGGAAGATAAAACCACACTTCAGTGGTAGAGAAGTGAGTCAAAGATAAGAAAAGAGAATCATATAAGATTGCCAAATTGCTTCCAAGAGGGATTATATGACTTTATGCCATTCATTGTATGTTTGTATGACCATTTATCTTTGCCCTTTACCAATATTGTTTTATATAGCCTATAAATGTTAATTTAATAGTTTACATAATCTTATTTCAGTTAGTGCTTGCTTGATACTGATATTGTGGGAGGAAGCATTTTGTGATACTGCATGGGATCCCTTCAGTGCTGATGACAGTAAGTGACCACAGCCTATTATGGCCTTTCCTGCCATCCATGGTCCTGCTTTGCCTCCTTAGAAGAATCAGAAACATGATCCACACTTCCTAATTCTTAAGTCAGTGCTCTTTTCACAGAGTGCTTGAAGTGAGATAAAAGGAGAGGATAGAAAATGAATATTCTGAAGATAAACTTTATTGAATTTCTAGTTTTATCTAGTTATGAAAATTATTTCCCAATAAGCATAAGAAAAAGAATACTAGGATAACTTTTCTCTTCAAGGGAAACCAGACCAAGTCCCAGGACCAAATCATAAAACAGAACTTCTGGGGACCCTTAATTGCTCTCTCACAGCCACCTCAGGAAATGAAGGAAGTAAAGATTCCCATCTCCTTATATGACTCTCCCCCTCCCCACTCCGTCACCACCACCAATCAGTAGCGCATGATAAAAGACAAATGTCTGAGGGCTTGTCTGACATAGTGGTGTCTTCCTAAAAAGGAATATTCTTGAGAGTTGTGTGTTTTTGACTAATAAAGAGCTCCACTTTTTCAGTCTAGAGAATGCCTGGATAGGAAGCTTTGTTCACCATTGTATCCCCAGTGACTAGAACAATGTCTGCCCCTGCTCTGAGCCCTGCATTTGAAAGACTCCACACCTGGCCTCCTCCAGCTGCTCCCCACTCATTCCCTTTGAGAAGTCTACAGGGATAAGGTTAAATGGCCCACTGGACCCTAAATACCTCTTCTAGACCATGTTCTGGGTACCCAAGATCCCAGGATTACCTGCACAAATGTCCCTCAAATCCCATCTAAGTACTGTGTGGGTCTCTTTTAGAGCAGGTAAACCCACCAGTATGCACAACCCTAGGCCCAATGAGTGGTCAAAGGATGGCTGTTTGCAAGGTTGTAGACAGGATGGCTGACGTTTCCTTGTCCTTTTGTGCAAGACCCCTCAAAGTTTATCATAGAATTAGGGACAGGAAGAGAAAAGGAGTAGATCACCTGGAGCAAACCAGGGGTTGGTGGGTGACTCTCCTTAAAGCAGCACATTCCAGCAAAGAAATACGATAATACAGAATCCAAAAATAGATACAGGTAGATATGGTAATTTACTATACTGTAAATGTGTCATTACACAAGAGTTAATATTTCAATAAATTTTCAATAAATAAAATTTTCAATGAATTTCCCCATTTGTGGAAAATGTTACATATTTGGGGGAAAATTTTCTGCTTTATACATGAAAGTTAATTTTTGGTGAGACATACTAATTTTTTAATAAAATTTTATTGAAATATATTATTTATGAACATAAATAAACAATAAGTGTAGAGGATAAGTTGTGAACTTAAAAAACAAGCATAAATATCATCATAAAGGGCCCCTATACATCACCTAAACACCAACACCTTGCATTGTTGTGAAACATTTGTTACAAACTATGAAATAACATGATCAAAATATTACTACTAACTATAGTCCATATCTTACATTTGGTGTATTTTCCACCAACTCACCCAATTATTAATGCCCTGTATTAATATTATACATTTATTACAGTTATGAAAGAACATTCTCATATTTCTCCTATTATCCACAGTCCATCTTCCACCACTGGATTCCCTGTATTATACAGTCCCATGTTTTATACAGTCCATTCAAAGTATACACTCAATGGCTCTCATTTTCATCACATAATTTTGCTGCCATAATCTCAGTCAATTTTAGAACTTTTCATTACTCCAAAAGAAAAAATCTCATACCCCCTTATACCTCCCTATTTTTGACTCTTAAAATTGATACAGTATCTTCTTTGCCATTGCTGCAAAAATATTACAATATAATTCTTAACTACCATCCATAAACTACATTACTTTTATTTTCCCATGTATCATCATATTTGTAGCACTTTATAAAAGAAGAACATTCTTATATTTATGCTATTAACCACAATCTTCATCCACCACCAAAATCACTATGTTATACATACCCTCGATTATTCTCTAGTTTCCTTTCAATTGCCATTTACATCCACAGACTACCCCTTTCAGCCACAATCTCATTTATAAATCAGCAGTGTTAGTTGTCCTCACTATAATGTGTTACCATCAACACAATTCATTTCTACACATTTACAATTAAATTTATTAAAAATTCTACATAAATTAAGCCTCAGCTCCCATTCTCAAGTAACCTATACTCTACAATTTACCTCTGTGAGTTTACTCATATTTAGTTCATATTAATGAGACTATACAATATTTGACCTTTTGTGTCTTGTTTATTTCATACAACATAATATCCTCTGGGTTCATTCATGTCATCACATGCATCCCTATTTCATTTCCTCTTACAGTGTCATAGTATTGGGTCATATATATATACACCACATTTTTAAATTTCATTCATTGTTTGATGGACATTTGGATTGTTTGCATCTTTTGGCTATTATAAATAATGTTGCTATGAACATTGGTGTGCAAATGTCTGTTCTCGTCACTGTGTTCAGTTCTGAATATATTCCTCATAGATGTATTGCTGGATCATACAGCAGTTCTATTTTTAGCTTCTTGAGTTACTGCCAAACTGTCTTCTACAGAGGCTGGACCAATCTACACCCCCACCAACAGTGAAGAAGTGTTCTTATTTCTCCACATGCTCTCCAACACTTATAGATTTCTAATTTTTCTATAGTGGCCATTCTATGAGGCATGAGATGATATCTCATTGTAGTTTTGATTTGCATTTCCCTAATAGCTAATGATATTGAACATTTTTAATGTGCTTTTTGCCATTTGTATTTCCTCTTGGTAGAAATGTCTATTTAAGTCTTTTTGTCCATTTTTTAAATTGGATTGCTTGATCTTTTATTGTTGAGTTGTATGATCTCTTCAGATAACATGGAAATCAAACCATTATTGGATATATAGTTTCCTAATATTTTCTCCCATTGAGTGGGCTGTTTTTTCACCTTCTTGACAAAGCCCTTTGAAGCACAAAGGTGTTTAAGCTTGAGGAAGTCCCATTCATCCATTTCTTTATTTCATTGTTTGTGTTTTTGGTATAAGGTTTAAGAAACCACCACCTACCACCAGATCTTGAAGATGTTTCCCTACGTTTTCTTCTAGGAGCTTTATGGTTCTAGCTTTTTAAATTCAGGTCTTTGATCCATTCTGAGTTAATTTTTGTATAAAGTGTGAGATAAGGGTCCTCTTCCTTTCTTTTGGATATGGATATCCAGTTCTCCCTACACCATTCCCTGAATAGACTATTCTGGCCCAGCTGGGTGCATTTGACAATCTTGTCAAAAATCATTTGACCATAGATGTGAGAATCAGTTTCTGAACCATCAGTTCCATTCCATTGTTCTATATGTCTATCTTTATGTCAGTACCATGATGTTTTTTAACCACTGTAGCTAGGTAATATGATTTAAAGTCTGGAAGTGAGAGTCCTGTAACTTTGTACTTCCTTTTTAAGATGTTTCTGGCTATTCAGGGCCTCTTATTTTCCAAATAAATTTGATAATTGGGTTTTCCATTTATTTAAAAAGGCTTTTGGAATTTTATCAGGATTGAATTAAATCTATATTTCAATTTGGGTAGAATTTACATCTTAACTCTATTTAGTCTTCCAATCCATGAATATGGTATATTCTTCCATTTATTTAGGTCTTCTTTGATTTCTTTTAGCAATGCATTGTAGTTTTCTGAATACAAATGCTTTACGTCCTTGGTTCAGTTTATTCCTAAATATTTGATTCCTTTAGTTGCTATTGTAAATGGAATTTTTCCCTGACTTCCTCCTCAGATTGAGCGTTACTGGTGTATAGAAACATGACTCATTTTTACATATTAATCTTGTATCCTGCTACTCTGCTGAACTCATCTGTTAGCTCTAGGACCTTTGTTGTAGCCTTTTCAGGACTTACTGGGTATAGGATCATATCATCTCTGAATAGCAAAAGTTTTACTTCTTCCTTCCCAGTTTGGATGACTTTCATTTTTTTTTCTTGCCTGATTGCCCTAACTAGAAACTCTAGTACTATATTGAACAACAGTGGTGACAGTGGGCATCTTTGTCTTGTACCCAATCTCAACAGGAAAACGTTCAGTCTTTCACTATTGAGTACAACGTTAGCTATGGGTTTTTTATATATGCCCTCTATCATTTTGAGAAAGCTTCCTTCAATTCTATCTTAAGGAGTATTTTTATCAAAAAAGGATGCTGTATTTTATCAAATGCCTTTTCTGCATCAATTGAGATGATCACGTGATTTCTCCTCTTTGATTTATTAATGTGGTGTATTACATTGATTAATTTTCTTGTGTTGAACCACCCTAGCATGCCTGGTATATAATCCACTTGATCATGATGAATAATTCTTTTAATGTGTTGTTAGATTTCACTAGTGAGTGTTTGTTGAGGGGTTTTGTATCTGTGTTCATTAGGGAAATGGGTCTGCAATTTTCTTTTTTCAGAATATCTTTTTCAGGATTTGGTATTACAGAGATATTGGCTTCATAGAATGAGTTT
This sequence comes from Cabassous unicinctus, assembly GCA_029593785.1. Classification (NCBI taxonomy): domain Eukaryota; kingdom Metazoa; phylum Chordata; class Mammalia; order Cingulata; family Chlamyphoridae; genus Cabassous; species Cabassous unicinctus. The sequence continues at coordinate 9,809 of JAQZBX010026253.1, forward strand.
GGTAGTGTGCCTTCCTGTTCAGTTTTTTGGAAGAGTTTGAGCAAAATTTGCATTAAATCATCTTTGAATGCTTGGTAGAATTCACCTGTGAAGCCAACTGGTCCTGGGCTTTTCATCTTTGAGGAGTTGTTGAATGACTGCTTCAATCTCTTCACTTGTGATTGGTTTGTTGAGATCTTCTATTTCTTCAAGAGTCAATGTAGGTTGCTCATGTGTTTCTAGGAATTTGTCCATCTTTATATTGTCTATTTTTTGTGTGTACAGTTGTACATCCTCTTATGATTGCTCTTATTTCTTTGGGTTCAGATTTTATTTATTTGCATCTGCTCTCTTTTTTCTTTGTCATTCTAACTAAGGGTTTGTCAATTTTGTTGATCTTCTCAAGAACAAAATTTTGGTTCTGTTAACTCTCTCTTTTGTTTTTGTTTTTTCTCAATTTCATTCATTTCTGCTCTGATCTTTGTTATTTAACTCCTTCTGTTTGCTTTGAGAATAGTTTGGTGCTCTTTTTCTAGTTCCTCCAGCTGTGTAGTAAGGTCATTGATTTTCTCTCTTTCTTCTTTTTTATGTAAGCATTGAAGGCTATAAATTTCCCTCTCAGCACTGCCTTTAATGCAGCCCATAGGTTCTAATATGTTGGTTCTCATTTTCATTCATCTCGAGATATTTACTGAGTTTTCTTGCAATTTCTTCTTCAACCCACTGATTATTTAAGAGTTTCTTGTTTAATTTCCATATATTGTGAATTTTCCCTTTTTCTTCCTGTTATTGATTTTCAGCTTCATTCCATTATGTTCAGATAAAGTGCTTTGTATAATGGTAATCTTTTTAAATTTATTGAGATCTGTTTTGTGACCCACAGTATGGTCTAGCCTGGAGAAGTATCCATGAGCACTTGAGACGAATGTATATCCTGCTGTTTTGGGGTGCAATGTTCTGTATATATCTGTTAGGTTTAGTTCATTAATCATATTATTCAAGTTCTCTGTTTCAATATTGATCCTCAGCTGAGATGTTCTATACAATGCTGACAGTGGTGAATTGAAATCTCCAATTATTACTGTAGAGACATCTATTTTTCTCTTCAGTTATGTCAGTGTTTGCCTCATATATCTTGGAGCACCCTGGTTAGCTGTATATACCTCTATGATTGTTATTTCTTCCTAATGAATTTCCCCTTTTATTAATATATAATATTCTTCTTTGTCCCTAATAACAGCTTTGCTTTTAAAGTCCATTTCATCCAATATAAGTAGAACTACTGCAGTTGTTTGTTTGTTTTTTGTTTGTTTGTTTTTTGTTTTTTGGTTATGGTATGCATGGAATATTTATTTCCAGACTTTCATTTTCAATATATTTGCAACCTTGGGTCTAAGGTGAGTCTCTTGTAGACAACATCTAGATGTCTCATATTTTCTTATCGATTCTGCCAGTCTGGGTCTTTTAATTAGGGAGTTTAATGCATTAACATTTAAGGTTATTACTGGAAAGGCAAGCCTTACTTCACCCAATTTGACCTTTGAGCTTTACTTGTCATATCTTATTTTCACTATGCTTTTTCAACTTTTAGTTACTTTTACTGATATAATCGTTTCTTGACTCTCTTCCATGCCTCTCTCGCTTCTCTTTTCTTTTCAGGCTGGAGCACTCCCTTTAGTATTTCCTGCAAATATATTCTCTTGTTTACAAACTCTTTCAATACTGTTTATTTGTGAATATTCTAAGCTCACTTTCAGTTTTGAAAGTCAATCTTGCCAGATATAAAATTCTTGGCTGTTTTTCTCTTTCGGTATTCTAAATATATCATACCACACTGCCTTCTTGCCTCCATGGTATCTGATGAGAAATCAGCACTTAATCTTATTGGCCACCTCTTGTATTTGGTGAATCACTTTTCTCTTGCTGTCTCAGAATTCTCTCTTTATCTTTGGAATTTTCCATTCTGACTAGTATGTCCTAGAGTAGGTTTATTCAGATTTATTCAAATGGGGGTATGTTGTGCTTCTTGGTCATTGATATCTATGCCCTGCAATAGGGTTGAAAAGTTTTCTACCATTTTTTCTCAAATATTCCTCTGCCCCTTTTCCCTTCTCTTCTCCTTCTGGGACACATTATGTTTGCATGTATCTTGCTGTCATTTAGTTCCCTAAGACCTTGTTCAATTTTTTCCATCCTTTTCTTTTCTGTTCTTTTGTATTTTCACTTTTGGAAGCCCTGTCTTCAAGTTTACCGATCACTTCTCCTGCCTCTTCAAATCTTCTGTTATATGCTTCCAGTATATATTTAATTTCATTTATTGTGACTTTCATTCCCATAACACATGCTATTTTTTATGTATGCTTTCATATTCTTCTTTGTGCTTATCCAGTGTCTTCTTAATATCCTTGATCTCTTTAGTCATCTCATTGAATTTATTAAGGAGATTTGTTTGAACATCTATGATCAGATGTCTCAACTCCTTTATCTAATCTGGAGGCTTAGTTTGTTCATTTGACTGTGCCATATCTTCCTATTTCTTGGATGTATTTACTTGGGGCTCAGTTTCTCTTTTTAGTCTAGGGCTTTCTATTTAATTGTCTTTGTGCTACAGCCCATCTTTGATACATGGTTCAACTTAATTTGGAAGTTTATAGTGGCTCATGTTTAGCAAATCTGAAGTTTTCCCAGTCTTTTTCATCTGTTTCTGCCCTTTTTCCCTTGATGGTTGTGGAGTAAACGTGAGGATGTGATTGGTACTGTAATCCATGTAAGGTGAAGCTGCCCACATTGCTTCAAGAACCAATGAAGCTTCTCCTACTTTTCTCCTTGGACAGGGGTATGGGTGGAGCTACAGCCATGTGAAGTAATCCAAGCTGTGTAGGCCAAGACCATTTGTAGTTGCCTGGAGAGACTGATGAAGCTTCATGCCCCTTCCTACCCTGCTTGGGGCAGGGATAGAGTCACAGGTGTGGGCAGTAACTAATCTGTGCTGGTCAAAACTGAGCACAGTTGCCCAGATAGACTGACAAAACACTGGCCACTCTTCTGTCCTACTGAAGGAAAGTATGTAGCTATATAGGTGCCCAAAAATCTAGTCCATATGAACCAAAAGTGACTACAGATGACTGGAGAGGCTGATACCATTCCCCACTGCTTCCTTCTTGCCAGAGGTGGGGCTGGAACATAGGCTTCAGCATAAATCTGACCTAGGTGTAAAGAAGCCAGTCCATATCGTCACTGTGATTTTCAATCAGCCCTGCTTACACCCCAGTTAAAATGGAAGCTACTGGTCTCTTTTCAAGTTGGACAAATTGAAATTTTACCTGTTCTTAGGATTGAAATTAGCCAGCTGAATTTACTAGTCAGTAGCTGAAATCGGTACCCAACAGTCTCTTCCTCCCCTGTTTTTGGGACATGGGGCTTCCAACTCCAGCAGAGGAAAAGCTGCCAAGGTGTTTTGTGCCTCCAGTTGGGAATGGGCACCAGTCTCCATGGCATGGAGTACTCTACTCACAAATCTTCACTGCAGATGGGCAGTCTCCTCCTTCCGTTCTTCCAAGGATGTTGCAGGATGCTCTTCTGGTCTCCTGGGCCCTCCAAACAGGTGATTTAAGTAGCTCTGCACTGTATGACAAGCTGACTCTTGGAGCTCTTTACTCTGCCACCATCTTGCCCTTCCTTTATCCTTGTGTTTCAGTGTAAGTTTTTTTTAGCAGGTACCTGGGCTTGAACCCAAGACCTCATACATGTGAGGCAGGTGCTAAACAACTGAGTTATATCTACTCCCCTCAATGTAGTTTTGATCTGCATTTCCTTAATAACTAGTGCTATTGAACATTTTTCCATGTGCTTTTCAGCCATTTGTATTTCCTTTTTGGAAAAATGTCTATTCAAGTCTTTCGTCCATTTTTAAATTGGGTTGCTTGTCTTTTTATCTTTGAGTTATTTGATCTCTTTATATAACATGGATATCAACCCTTACTGGCAGAAGCAGATGTGGCTCAAGCAATTGGGCTCCTGCCTACCAAATATGAAGTCCCGGGTTCAGTTCCCGGTGCCTCCTGGAGAAGACAAACAAGACAGTAAGCTGGCACGATGGGCAGGCATAGCAATCTGATGCAACAAAATGATTCAACAAGGAGATACAAAGAGGAAAGACAATGAGAGACACAACAAAGCAGAGAGCTGAGATGGCTCAAGCAATTGAGCACCTCTCTCCCACAGGGGAGGTACTAGGCTCAGTTCCCAGGTGTCTCCTAAAGAGAGAACAAGCAGACACAGACAACACACAGTGAGTGGATACAGAGAGCACACAGCGAGTGCAAACAACAAAGTAGGGCGGGGGGAGATGAATAAATGAAATAAATCTTAAGAAACAAAAAAACCTTATTGGATATGTGCTTTCCAAATGTTTTCTCCCATTGAATAGGCTGCCTTTTTACTTTCTTGACAGATGCTTTGGAATACCAAAATTATTTAAGTTTGAGGGAGTCCCATTTACCTATTTTTTCTTTCATTGCTCATGCTTTGGATATCAGGTTTTAAAAACTACCACCTACCACTAGATCTTGAAGATGTTTTCCTACATTTTCTTCTAGAAGTCTTATGGTTGTAGCTTTTACATTTAGGTCCTTGATTCATATTTTTTAAGGAGGTACTGGGGATTGAACTAAGGACCTCATACATGGGAATCAGGTGCTCAACAACTTGAACTACATCTGCTTCCTCCTTAATCTATTTTGAGTTAATTTTTGTATCAAGTGTGAGATAAGGGTCCTTTTTCTTTCTTTTGCATATGGATATTCAGTTCTCCCAGCACCGCTTGTTGAACAGACTGTCCTGGCCTACCTGGGTGGTCTTGACAGTCTTGTCAATCACTTGACCATAGTTTTGAGGGTCTATTTCTGAGTTCTCAATTCAGTTCCATTGGTCAGTATGTCTATATTTATGCTAGGACCTTGAGACACATTAGTTTTAACCATGTTGTTCAAAAGAGAGTTGCTCCTTCTTGCAGAATCTTGTCCCCTGGCCACCTAAATTAGTTAACAATGCAAGCCAAGCAGGCTAATCCTACTAGCTCACACCCATGGCCATCACTGATTAGTCCAGGAAGAGCACCTGACTCATACTGGGATATCAAGAGCCCTTCTCAGGATATTTTAACTTGGGAGGAGAGAGAAATAGAAAGAGAGAGAGAATGATAATCAAATCCAGTCCATATCAATAGTGTACATAAGAAGATGTGAGCATAGGAACTGCAAACGTCCATGCTTAGACTACATGCTTAAATCCTTTCTTGATTCAAATTTCCCTTCTATTACATGCTCTTTCACTTCCATTCACAACTAAGCTACCTCTACTTCTTCATTCCACACAGCATTTTGTGCAATCCTTAATTTACCTCATTTACCAAACTGCTTTGAGTTTTTATTTTACTGTTCATTCTGTTGACCAAAAAATTACAGACTGAGCTGCAAGGTAAGAAAAGAGTTTATTTGGAGTCTTAGATTTGCAACTTAGGGAACACAAATTCAGGTAGCAACTCAAATTATGTCCCTTCCTGGGGCTTTGAAGCAAGGGTTTTAAAGAAAAAGATTACATAAGTTGTTTGTAAATAATTATGATTGGTGGATATTTGAGGCTTTCCAAATGTCCTTCAAGTTAGACAATTTACTGATTTCTTTATCTTGTGGGTGGTTCATGGCATCCAGGTGTCCTTAGAGTCCCAAGAAACAGTTTTGCTTGTGATTTTGCAGACTTTGGCAATTTGTGATACTTGGCTGAGATGTGCATAACAGTAACTTTCTGAATGGTCTCCTGAGACTATTTTAAATTTCTTAGCCATAGTAAGTCAATTTTGTTTTATCTCTTTTTTCAGTTCATACCACCAAAACATTTTTGACAGGCACCATTTTGAGAATTAGGGCTACACCTTCAACTTAAATCCCATGCTCATGCCTCAAGGTGTGTAGAGACAGACAGAGAAATAGAGTGGGTAAGATCATGCACCCTGAGGCAGACTGCCTGGGTGTCAATTTGCCAGTTAATAGTTTTGTGATCTTGGGGAAGATGTTTAAATTATCTGTGTCCAGTTTCTTTGTCTTATAATAATAGCACTCAAAGAGTTGTTGTAAGGATTAAATGAGTTCATACATGTGCAATGTTTGTATTCTCACCTGGTACATAGACATCAAGTATAGCTTTCACCTCTTCATGACCACTGCTTAGCACTGCATCTGGTATATGAGGACTCAATAAACATTTTTTTAATGAACGGATTTGTGGCTTTAAATTATAATTTAGTTTTAATGAGTGTCATTCCTGTAACCACACCACCCTCTGGTGGAGAGAATGGATTTTACTCTAACTCAGGGGTTTGTGTTCAGCTCTCCCTACAGCCCCCACCACTGTGTCACTCATGGCACAGAAGTACAAAGCAGAGTCGCTCCCACGGACAGATGGTTTCTTCAGGTGGAAAGAGTTTTGGCTCTTATTAAATTCAGCCTCAAAACCGTAGCTGCCTTTTACCAGGTTATCTCCTGTGATGTATTTCAGAAGAAACTGGAGGCCTTGGTTGGGATATTGGACATACCAAAAAAGATAAGGACTCACAGACAGTGAATAGGTGCATTTCACAGTCAGTAGATCCCCCTCGGTGACAATGACCCGATCTTCCGGCTGAGTCACTGACTGAGCTCTCAGTGCATCTGTAAAATTAATCCATATCAGTGAATCTGCTGAAGATAATGTAAGTGGATCATAAAAGTGGAAAATGAGAAGAGGATATTACTCACTCAGGGTGAAGAGAATCATAAGCATCGAGATGAGTACAGAGGCCATGACTGACTGAGCTAGCTGGGGTCTCCTTTCTAGTCCACCTCTGCTGGAGATACAGCTCCACCCCCAAAGCCTGGGCTCTCAAAGAGACACCAGCACCCCTATGTCAGCATGGAAAAATTTTTTTAGAAAATTTTTTTAGAAAAAGCCTTGCCTTAGCTTAGTGACTTCCTGGTGCCTGTGTTTTCTCTCTACTGAGCAAGCTCTTGGTCCATGCTCTTCAAAGCTCTGTGCAGGGCAAAGACCCACGTTCTCTTTTACCAAGGAGGAACCTCACACTACATCATCCCCTAGCTCCCACAGAGAGAAATTGGTGGCTTTCCTGTCATTGCTTATCACTGGGTCAGGCCTCCAGATGTTTACATTTTTTATGAGGAACAGAAGGGAGAAATTTGGTTTTAGGGAGATGAAACAGGATTTTTGAATCAAAGTGGAAATGATAAATGCTGTGTGGCTCAAGCTCTTTTAAGATAATATAGAGCCAGAAAGCAGGGAAATAGATTTTTTAAGAGTATAGGAAAATAGTAGCTATGGGTGTAGAAGGAGATAAAATTTAAAATAAGAAAAAAAGAAACAAGATAGAAGAGAATAAGGCAAGAGAAGAGAAAATAAGAAAGAATGGGAACCTGTTCTCTTTGGAAATAATTTAGAGCTGGTTTCTGTGTAAACCTTTTTGACCAAAAGGTAACACAAACACATTTTTCCCTAGGTTGAGTGCATTAGAACCCCTACCCATGATGATCTTTAGTTAAGAGTCTTACAAGAACCTTAAACCTTCTCTTCAAACATTTTTAGAGAGACAACAGAAAGGGATGGCTGCTAGCACATTTGTCCTATTAAACAGTAAAGTATAAAGAAAAAAAAAACTGCAAAGATGTTTGAAAGCAGAGCTTTTCCCACATGGAGAGGCTACTTAAAGCAGGGTTCAAATGAAGTATACATTGAGTTAAAATGTATGGCTAACTAAGCTTGAGGTATTTCTTTGATGCTAAGGGGTTCATTTTTTTTTTTCCTGAGGAATACACCAAAATATTTTAAAGATATTTACCTCACAGTGTAAAAAACAAACAAACAAAACAAACATGTTTTCGGAAAAAATTATAACCAGACATATTTGTGCTAAGAAATGATATGGACTGGCTTAGTTTCAGTCAGACTAGCATTTCTTATTTTAAAAAAAACAGTGAAGATTCTGTCCCTGAGAGCACCAGGTAGAAGCAGGTTGAACCCATTCTGACTCCCAGCTGCAATGCTCACACTGTGAGACTGCTGCCATTCTCCCTGACACCCTGCATTTAGACCCCTCCTCCCACTGCTGTCAGCTTTAGATCCTCCACTAACACTGGGTCGGAACTGCCTCAGAAATTCCTTTTTTTTTTTTTTAGATTTTTTTAAACTTTATTTTTAAAGAAGTTACGGAAAAGTTAATGCCGAAAATACAAGGGATTCCCATATACCCCACCACAACCCCTCTCCCATTTTTCCCTATGAATAACATCTTACATTAGTGTGGTACACTTGTTACAATTGATGAACAAATATTGAAGCATTGCTACTAACCATTGTCAATAGTTTACATTATGATTTACACTTTGCCCTGCACAATTTTATAGGTTTTAACAAAATGTATAATGGCCTGTATCCGTCATTGCGAGATCATGCAGAAAAATTCCAATGCCCTAAAAATATTCCACCTCTTCTTCCCACCCAACTCCCCTCAGAACCTGTGGTAACCACTGTCTTTATATCAATGTTATAAGTTCTTCTGTTACTACAATAATAATAATTCTACTTTGGTCCATGGTTGCATTTCCCCTTATGCTTGTTCATTCCTCAATCTTAAGGAATTTGGGATGGTGAGGTCAGCCCTGCTTCAGATTGAGAGGGGGCTTAGTCGCTAAGGGGGCTTATTTTAAAGAGAGAGAGGATTCAAATTTTGTACTAACAAATGCCACAATAGCAGCAGAGTGATTATTCAGTAAACTGGAAGTTAAGGAAAACAAGCCAGTATCAATATAAAGAAGTTGGCCCTTTGATTTGTCTTATTTTCCCTTTAAATAGCATTCAATTAAATCATAAGTTTGGGGTGGAGATGGAAAAATCTGTTTACTTTGAATCATAAAAATGTGGAAGGTAGTTCTTTCTGAAAACTTTGTTAAATATCTCATGCTTTAATACTTCAAATATTGTCATAATTCTATGACATTTAGCTCATGTCTTTCTTTGGAATATGTAAGCCATTTTTAAGTCCCAAGGAGACCTGAGATGAATGGGAACATATAATAAATTTCTTCTCTCTGTGTCAAACCTGAGATGAGTGTTGGGTTTTGTATCTTTGATAGTCCTGACAGGAAACAGACTCAAAGAAGTGAAAAAATATTTTAACGAAAGGAATTTTTAAAAAAATATATGGAAAGACTTAAATAAAACCTGCAAGGGAAGGTGAAGCACCCTGGGGCTAGCAACAGCCAGAAGACTTTACCAGTTCTATGCCTGAAGGGACAGGGGAGGGAAAAATTATCTTAATCTTATGAGACCTGTAGCTTAGAGAGAGGAACACCCAGCACAAGCTGTAGACTTCAGTAGAGGAAAGAAAGACTCCCAGACTATAAATATCCTGACCAGTCTCTCCTACCAATGCCTCCTCCTGGGCTAAACCCAACCAGAAGCAAGAGGACAAAGGAGGCCACTTGATGCAATGCTTAGAATTCAACCTCTTGGGCACAGAAGAGGAGGCATATGGGTAGAGAATAGATGTGGAGAGGAAAACAGAGAGCATCCAGCCCCCTGACACTTAAGTTGACTGCTGCTGTACCACTCAGGCAAAAATGTAGCTCTAAATGTACATATAGGCAAACACTTACTGCAAGCTGACCTGAAGAGAGGCAAATAGAATAAGGTAAATTAAAACAACAGTCTAGCAGTTTGGTGCCTTGATTAAACTTTTCAGGTTATTGCCCAATCTCTACTTCCTCTATTTTCTACAAATGCAATACACAGATTATATCTAGGTAGTGTAAGTGGCTCAGATATTGTTTGCCTTCGACAATTTGATAATTAAGCCTAAGAGCCACAAAAGAACTAAGCCTTTGGAGGCTGATATTTTTTATTTTGTGCTAGAAATGACTGATTGTTTAGTAGTTCCTCTCAAAGGATGCTTATGGGAGGCACTGACTGTATTTACGATTAAGTATGTTCAGCAACAGAAGGAAGAAAGTCTTCCTCTGAATTTATACCATGGTTAGAACTTAGGGGCATCAGTTTCCATTGGCAGAACTGATGCAGAGCCCTTATTCTTCTTGTTATCAGCACTGAAAAACAGAAAAGTTTAGTTTCCATGGTTGTTCACAGTTAAAGAACTTCTTCTTAAATGTGAGAAAATAGGGAAGGAATAATGGATCTCCACATAATATCCTACACACAAGAGTCACCAACAGACTCCTAACACACAGAATGAGTTTTTAGAATTGAGCAACACAGTCTCAGTGGCTATTCCACTTATGTGCTCTGGTGCATGAGAGAAGTGAGATGATTATTAACCAAATGCCTCCTTATGATCATGTTAAGCTCTTTACATTCCTTATCACATTTGTTCCTCCTAACATTCTGCATTTTAGATATGAGGACACTGAGGTCCAGCAAAATTAGGTAATTTACTCCAGTCACCCTAAATAAATAGAAGAACCAATATTTTAACCCATACTTTTCTGTCTTCAGAGGAATTATTTCTTCAAAATTACATTGAGAATATCAATGTTGATCTTTTTTTTTTTTTTTAACTTTATAAAATTCCAAAGTAGCCCCACTCTCATAATAAAACTGTGCAATCATAGACCTGATTGGGTCAAGTAGAACTTTAGAGGTCATCTTGTCAATTGAGAGGATTGTACTAAATGCATTTCCCCACATATTTGTTCCACTTAACCAAAACATCCTTGGATAATTACTTCTAAACCACCACAAATACCCAATGATCCTCCACCTTCTCTAAGACCCCTTTGCTTACTCCTAGGCCAGTTTAGTATTATATGCAGATAATCTGGTAAAAATTTGACTGTTTTTTCAGCCTGACTTTTCAGTGTGCCTCTGTCTTATCAAATTACCATATGTGTCCAGTCTAGACCACATTCTGAGTATTTTATCCAACTCTCCAAGTTCTTTTGGAAAAACTGGGCCCACAGAAAGTTGATGAAAACTTTCACCAAAGCATTGTAAACTGAGTATGGTGTTGTCTATTTGGATATAAGTTAAAAGTGAAATGTGAGGGCCAATGGGGAAATATTCCCAAAATGCTGCAGATGGACAGTTGTAACAAATGTACCACCCACATGTAAAGAGGTTATTAATATGAGAAGGGGGGAAAGGGGAAGGATGTTGGGTATATGGGAGTCCCCTATATTCTGCATGTGACTTTACTGTGAGCTAAAACTTTGAAGACAAAATGGCAAACAGTAAGACACTGTAGAAGCAATGGAAGAAAATGCCACTGTACATACAGGACAACAGATAAAACAGTGATGAACAGCAAAACATCAAAAAATTATTTTTATTTATTTTTTAAATATTTTTCATTATTTTTTAATATCCCAATTTCTTTTTTTATTTTATTTTTGTTTTTCTAAATTATTCTGTATTTTATTTCTTATGTTTAAATCCATCATTTCATTTTCCTATTAATTTTATTTGGCAATATTCTTGGTTTCATTTTTGAAGAGGTTTTGGATCACAGAAGGGTTACAACTGTAGCAGGGGAGGATCATTGGTGTGGGGTGTCAGTGATGGGGATACATGGGAGGAAGTTCCTGGGCATACATATAAGATATATAAATGTGTTCAAATGTTCATGGAGCATTGCCACAATGGGTAGAGATTCACACAACTGAAAGAATATTGAATTCCCATCCTGGGGAGTTCTGCCACATTCTCTAATGGAACAGCAACAACCCCCAAGTACAGGTGCAATGATTAGTGAAGTAGGATGGTCCATTGATGGGCTCTTGAGATTGACGAGTATGCTTATGAGCCTTTGCTCTTGAAATTGCAACTTAGCCTAGAGATGTAGGGTGCCTAAGAGTTGCCTCCGGTGAGCCTCCTTGTTGTTCAAACATGGCCTCTCTTAAACCAAACTCAGCATATAAATCCATTACCTACCCCCAGCATGGGATATGACTCCCAGGGATGAGCCTCCCTGGCACCAAGGGACAACTACCAAGCACTGACTGGTGATGCAACTGGAAAAAGACCTTGAATAAAAGGGGGCAAAGGTAAAGACAAATGAGTTTATATGGCTACAAGACCTCAAAGTGAGTTGGGAGGTCATCTGAGAGGTAACGCTTAGGCACATCTCAGCAGGATATCATAGACTGCCAAAGTAGATACTATGGTGAATTGTAGGGTTCCTGAGAGCTCTGGAGACACCCAGGTCCTGTGGTCATGGCAGATAGCTCCAAAGTATGGTGCCTTGCCAATTGGCCCTACTTTGGAGTTTGTGCTCCCGAGGGTGATAGAGTTAGAATCAGATGTGACTTCTCTACACTGCTTCTTCTGTCCCTTTTATTTGAACCTATAGTTGGTGTTGGAGGCAGTAGGCATACGTCCCAGAGACTTGAATCTCTAGGCTGTCCATATGCTAGCCAGGCCCTGAGTCTTTGCAGAGTTGCTACACCTACTCTCCAGTTCACTGGATTCACCCAGGACAACTAACAAGGAGGTGAGGATGGACAACCACCACACCAAGGAACCAAGAAAGTCTACAACTGAAAGCAAGAGAATTCCATCTGTCAGTCATATGGAATTGAAACCCCCTCTCAATTAGAGGTGGAGTGGGCATCACCATCCCAGAATCCTCAGGATTGGGGAATAAAATATGGACAAGAGAGAACTTACTGGTATTCTACTGTAGACTTATTGTGATTCTAGCAATGGAAGAAATTATATCATGGATGTGGAGACAGTGATCACTGTAGGTGCTGAAATCAGGGAGAGGAAAAAGAGGTGTAATATGAGGACATTTTCAGGACTTGGACTTGTCCTAAATGACATTGCAATGACAGATACAGGCCATTATATATCCTGCCATAACCTAAGGAATTGAGTGGGAGAGACTGTAAACTACAATGTAAAGTATAATCCATGCTTAGTGGTAATGTTACAAAACGTGTTGATCAATTGCAATGAATGTGCTACACTAATGAAAGAAGTTGTTAATGTGGGGAAAAGTAGGATGTGTGGGGAGTGGGGCATATGGGAATCCCTTATATTTTTTTATGTAGTGTTTTATGTAATCTAAGTATCCTTTAAAAATAAATAAGAAGTACATTTTTAAAAAATGTTTCAGATGGAGGCCTCTGTTCTTCTCCGGGGTCCCTGCTCCTTAAAAGTTACTGCACTCACTCCTTCTTATTTGACTTCCCTGAGACATGCATATCACAACAAAAGTGCAATGAAGATGCTGCCCAGGGCAGTGTCAAGGAGCTTCAACCTGAAATTCCAGGTACTTCTCTAGGGCTGCCCACTGCCTCTCCCATGAGAGGGGATACTAGTACCAAACACACCAGCAGAATGTGTGATGAGGTATGGGACCTGGGTCCACCACAGTGCAGCCACAGCACTGCTTAATATTCTGGTCCCAGCTGGTCACTGCACTAATCACTTCATTTCTGCAATCTAGACAGTCACTAGACCTTCTAAGACATGCTCTCAGTTACGTCTCCTGTCTGACAACTCTTTAGAAAATATAAAACTACTTGAATCCTTCAAAGTGTTTCAAAACATTTTCCCAGCCACCTTCCCTTTATATCTTACTGCTGTCAATAAGCAAAACAGAGAATGGTCAAGGAGTTATTAGGAGAGGTTTTCATGTATCCCATGAAATATGGGATGTTCTTTTAGATAGAAATTAATGTCCTTCTCTGATGTAGAGATTTCTGGAGACTGGAGGCCTGGTGGAGAATCCCTTTTAGCAAAAATTGGAGGGACTGTGCTGTATTAAACTTTAGAAGAAACTTAGAGTAACACAGCATCTCCACCCCCACCCATTCTCTATGGTGGCCTCAGAATGTGCAGAAGAGGCCTCTGGATAGTTTCCATGGATCTACCAAAAAAAAAAAAAAATTGCACAGTTAGGCAGGGTCCATATGAGCAAAGCAAGGCAAGACCTACCCAGAAAGCTAGCTGGGGTCTTGGACTTCTCTTGAATTAATGGCAGGCACAGATACCCCTCTAAGACATTCAGAGAGCCTAGGGGAGCCTTGAATTTGCCCCCAAGGAAACTTTACCATCAATGCAAACATCACCAGCAGCAGATAGAGCAGATCACACCAGAGTCAGACCTCAATCACCAACATGTTATCCTCATTGGCTGGTTAGGTAAGCTCTCCAGCTCCAATTTCTGCCTTTATTCTCTGGATCCCTACAACTTTTTCTGCCAGAAATTTTTGTTTAAAAAAAAAAATGGTGGGAAGCAGATGTGGCTCAAGCAGTTGGGCACCCACCTACCACATGGGAAGTTCTGGGTTCGGTTCCTGGTGCTCCCTAAAGAAGATGAGCAAGAGAGCAAGCTGACGCATTACCTGGTGGGCTAGCACGGTGAACTGATGCAACAAGATGATGTAACGAGGAGACAAAAAGGAACCACAATGAGAGGCAGAAGAAGCAGGGAGCAGAGGTGGCTCAAGCAATTGGGCATCTCCCTCCCACATGGGAAGTCCTGGGTTCAGTTCCTGGTGCCTCCTAAAAAGACGAGCGAACACAGAGAGCACACAATGAACAGACACAGGGAGTCAACAGCGAGCACAAACAATGAGGGAAGGGAGAGATAAATAAATAAAATAAATCTTTTTAAAAAATGGTGATCTTGATAAACATAGAGACTCTCAGAATTTGGATGCAAATTTTATTCACCTATTGATGAGTCTATCTTTGTCACTGTTGAACTGAGTTTCATAATGTTATACCTTTGCAATGGAGACAACTCTGCTGGTCTCTTCTTTCATTATATTGTTGTGTAATTCTTCTTCTACTGGCTACATTTTCCTTTTCATTCATTTCACTCTTTTTCCCTTTCTCCTTTGGCTAACAATGGCTTTAGTGTCCTAAGTGTGAGCTGGGGCTGGTAGGAAGACTAGTTGTTACCAGTTTAAACTACAGAATCAAAGCACCAGTGTAAATACAGGGTTTTCAATATACAACACACAGAGAACCTCCTAGTATGACCAAGGGGAATTTTCTGGTCTTTTTATTCTGAATGCAATGAGAGGACCACTCATTTATTCACATTTATTGAGCACCTACAACACACATAGCACTGTGCCAAAAGGGACATTCATAAAAAAGGCTCAAACAAGGCTCTTTTCCCTAGAATTTCAGTTTGATTGAAAGAATACGACCTACACATATTTAAGCAACAAAGATAGAATACAGGGAAGCAGATGTGGCTCAAGCAATTGGACTCCCATCTACCATATAGGATGTCTAGGGTTTGTAAAAAAAAAAAAGATGGAATATGCCTAAAGACATGGTAGAGTCATATATACATTTATATTTTTATCCAGTGGAGATATTTGGATTTTATTTACAATTTGAGTTGAAAACCAAGCTATTTAAGACATCTTGGTAAAGCTTTGTGATATTTAATATTTGAATGTCCTTTCTTCTGTGGTCAATAATCTGTCCTTCACTTTTTATTCAATATATATTTACTGAAAATCTCCTGGGTAGGCAAGCATTGGCACTGTAGGGATCACTTCCTGAAACCCTTTCCTGTAACTATAATTACTGTAATTCTAAATGAAAGGAGGGAGAGAATAGCAGTGAAAGCCTCAAGATCTGGGGTTGAATCCCAGATCAAAGCTGGCTGAGTAGCAGAATTACTGGAAAGATCTTTATGGAAAATACAGACTTCTGGGCTCTACTCTTACACACCTTGACTCTGTTGATCTTAATACAGCCAAAAACTTTATTTTTCACAAAACTGCAGGCACTTCTGGTAATCAGATTTAGGACCCACTGGTCAATTTTAGGGCATTGATCTCTAAAGTGGGAAGGACACATCTAGAATGGGAAAATCAAGGTAATTTAATAAGGGTATGGGAAGAATATATTATAACTTACAATTATATTTATTTTTAAATTCAAAATTAGCAAGTAAATTGATTTTTACCAATATTTCATATATTCATTGACACCTGCATCCTCATTGGGTCTGTATGTCAGATTACAAGCAAGGATTGAAGTTCTGAAAATGCAGTGATGGCAGCCATTCACTCATTCATTCCCTTAGAGCTTTCTATTATATTATCCAGTGTTAAATAAACTGCCCTTTACAAAATGGGCAAATGTCTTTAAAATGTTCCTACAATGAGACTGAAGCCAGAATATTTCAAATGCAAGCACAGAAAGCAATAATAAAATGGCACAGCTGACACACCTCTTACTATCATGAGTTCATCATCAACCATGTTATTAGGGAAAAAAACAAAAATTATCTAATCAGATCTCAAAATAAATGAGTCGAAAGTATTTCATCTATCAAGAAGTCAAATTACAACATGGATTTATAAGCACCATTATTGACAGTGATTTGCTCCCTAAGTGCTGATTTTCCTTTAGAAATTTACTAATTTATTTAGTGTGTATGGACTCAATTTTTTCTGAAAGCAGTGCCAAATGAAAAAGCTTGAGGATTGCTGAATTAGAGGTGAAAGCAGTAATTGCTCATCTGCTTTCTGCTCTCTGCAAAGGCTGTGGTCTCTCCCTCTTTCTGTTCAGCCACTCATGGGTTCCCTGCCTCTGTGTCTCCCAGCGCACAGTAATACACAGCAGCGTCTGCCTTCTGCACCTGGAGGATGAGCAGTGATGAGGAGAATCGTTCGTAAGTCATGTTGTATCGTGCCAGCTGAGAAGGCCTGGAGCCCTTCACAAGGAGTCTTGGCTCATATCCAGGGAAGTGACCGTACCAGAAGAAGGTGTAAGCATTGGACACAGAGTGATTACAGGAGATTTCCACCACAGCGCCCTCAGAAGATGCCACAGCAGGAGGCTGAGATACTTGCTCCTTGTTCCCTGCAACTGGAATAAACAAGGAAAGAACATTGTGATTTTTACACTGCTATTTGGGTTGTTGATAGCCCTTTGGGTACAGTGCGTATTAATAAATTCAGTCTTCTTATTTGAAAAAAAAGAAGTCCAAATTTAAAACAATGTAAAGCTCCTTTCCAAGACGGGATGGTGGAGGAGCCTCCTCACCTTTCCAGAAAGTGCCAAGGAGGAGCCCCAGCCACACTGCTGCCAGGGGGCCCTGCATAACCATGGACAAAGGACAGCTCAGTCTCCAGCTTCAGCTGTAAATGAAGCTCAGCAGGAAGCTGACTTGAGGCCAAAGACAGTGACTCCCCGTTTTGCATTTTCTTCTTGGGGTCACTGACATCATCATCCTTAATCTGTGAATTTTACAAGAGTGACAACAGTCATGAGGCTGCTTAATAATTAAATTCAACAGTGCTTTGTACTAAGAAGGTAGTCTTAAAAGGGAGTGCAGTCCTTCAGAGGTCACCACAGTTGTGCAAATTTAGACATCCAACTAGCTTCCTTCCTTCCCTAGGGATGTTAAAAGGAGTCACACAATTGATGGAGGACTGGTTTGTCATTCAAATTAAAGTGATATATTTACACAGGCAGTATGCTAAACTACATGCATGCCATATGATGCCATGCCTCAAAATAGTAAACAAGAATTTTTAGCAAGTGTGGTGGGTGACAGATGGGTTTTTTTACAGCACAAAAATTACTATGTAAACGTTTTTGTCAAAATTTGACTCCCACATCCAAGATGGACTCTGAAACAAGCATGGAGGGAAAATCTCGGTTATATTTTCCTGTAACCAAAAGAAACTGAGTGAAGGAAAAGCTGCATTTAGAGATCATCTCTTTTGGATGGTATCTATCCTCATTGTACAGCCTGAGGCTGTCCCTTTGTTATTAATACAGAGCTTACTGCAAATTCTACCCTCTGATTTTATTGTTTTGAACAGATTTTTTTGGAATTTTATGTGAAAGTGAGGAATTAACACGGTTTGTGGCAATTCAGTTAGCCCAGTAGTTTCTATGTGCACCAACACCACCTAGCGGACTGCATGGGAGCTAGTGGAAAATAATTTCCCCATTCAGCCTCTAATACAATCTTCATAGGTTTTCACATCTTCAGGAAAGTTCATGTCCTTTGCTTTTGTTCAAATTCCTCATCCTTACTCAATATCCACAGGGATAAAAAAGCTATCCGAAGGAAATGCTGCCATCTTGAAAAGCCTTGGAGTGGATAATTTTTGGTGACTTGCTACCAAAAGATTCTCTTCATTCATGTGAGTGATTAACACATACTTTCATGGAGTGGCAGACTCCTCATTCCCGTCCTTAGATGGGTTGATTTCTATATGTTATTTCCTTTCTTTCATAGTCTTCCAGCCAAGGTACATTAGTTTCTTTTCTAATCTTTTTGTTTTTCTTACTGAGGTTTCCTTAATAATAGTAAGATGATTTGTTCGGCCTAACAGAGACCTTTTATTCAGATTTATGACCCCCAAGTCCTCCCCAATAAAATCTAGAGTTATAAGATGGCTTTAAAATGAGGAAAGAAAAGTCAAAAGGAAGTGGGTATCGAAATGCTTTGTGAAAGGAAGAATATCATTACTGTGAATAATTTGAGCTCTGAAATTTCTGACAACTAATGCATAAAGGGTAATAAAATCAAGTAATTACTTTATCAAGTAATTATATAAACAAGCTGATTAGGTGTTCAAGTGGCTTCTTCCTGAAGCCAAGTAGTCTAGTGCTAGAAAGAACTTAAAACCTTTTTAGATTGTTGGTTATTTACTTTCAGTTTAAAGTTTTTAGCTAATGCATAGTTTTTAGCTTTTAGCTTATGAGTATGAGTATTGGATAATCATACTACTTATCCAATTCCCTAGTGGTGGACTTTTAGGCTACCTCTCACTCCTGCCAACACAACAATGCACATCCTTTTTTGCCTCCCCTTCTGGACTATGTGAGAATTTCTTTGGGGTATGACCCAGCAAAGGATTGTTCAATCAGAGTATACACCCATACTCAGTTTCACCAAGTGAGGGTTTGATACAATTATAGTCATTTACACATCCACCCTTAGAGCATGAGCATTTCATTGTCTCCAAATCCTCCACAACTTATGGTATTATGAAATTTTACAAATTTGTTGATAGTGGAGTCTCATTTTAATGTACATTCCTCTGGCTATTAGTGAAATTGAGCCATTTGTGTTTCCTTTTCCCATGCTGTCTATTCAATGACTTGCCCATTTTTAAGTTAGGGCTCCAGATTATCCCTAGTAAATCAAGGAAGTTTCTCATATATAGCTTCTTTGATGGATTATTGGTAAAATTGAAAAATGCCTTCTTCT
>JAQZBX010026254.1:0-29057 GCA_029593785.1 Cabassous unicinctus
GATTCCTTGGGATTTTCTGTATAGACCTGTCATCTGTAAATAGGGCCAGTTTTATCTTTCTTTCCCATCTCTATGCATTTTATTTCCTTTTTTCCATATTTCACTGGCTAAAACTTCCAGCACTATTTTGAATGAGTGGTGAAAGCAGACTTCCTTGCCTTATTCCCAGTCTTAGGAAGTAGGCATTCAGTCTTTCACCATTAAAAATAACATTAGCCAAAGGCTTTTTGTAGAGTCTCCCTATCAAGTTGAGGATACAAAGAGCTTAGGATACAAAGTTAAATTGCATAATATCTATCCTCAAGAATCATAAGGTTTAAAAGAGGACAGATGCACATACCTAAATACAATCATGAAACTATGTGCAAGGCATTATGGGAATTCAAAGGAGGGGAAAATAGCCTACCTTATTTTAGAGACTGGAATGAAGGTCAGGAAAAATACAACAGAAGATCTAATGCCTGAATTAAATCTCCCCACCCAACATTTTATTATGAAAAATTTAAAATATGCATCAAAATTGAAAGAATTTTAGAGCTTCCACCTCAACAGCCTAGAAAAAGACCAAAATAAACCAAAATAATCAGAAAAAGGGAAGTAAGAAAGATAAGAACAGAATTCAATAAAATTGAAAAAAAAATTAGTGAACATCAATGAAGCAAAGAGCTGGTTCTTCGGGAAGATCAATAAAATGAACAAACCACAAGCATGTTTGGCAAAGAAAAAAGAGAAAAGTTAAAAATTACTAATATCTGGTATGAACCATGGGGTATCACTACAAACCTTACATATATCACATTGATAATAAGGAATTACTATGAGCAACACTACACACATAAATTTGGCAATCTAGATGAAATGGACCACTTCCTTGAAAGACAAAAGCTACCACAATTCATTTAATATGAAATAGATAATATAAATAGCCCAGTAACTGTTAAGGAATTTGATTCATAATTTAAAAACTACCAAAAAAATTAATCTTCATTAAAGAAGAATTAACACCAATTCTACACAATTTCTTCCAGAAAGTAGAAATGGAGGAAATAATTCCCAATTAATTTTATTATACTAGTATTGCCATTATATCAAACCAGACAAAAGCAGAACAAAGAATAGTACAAATCTATATCCCTCATAAATATAGATATGAAAATCCTTAACAAAATAGTAGCAAATAGAATTTAGCAATATATAAAGTGAAATATACACCATAACCAAGTAGGGTTTATCTCATTGTGGTTTTAAGATGCATTTCAGTGAAGACTAAGGTTTATGTACCTTCTCATATGTTTATATGAGTGCCTTTTTGGTGAAATTTCTGCTCAAATCTCTTGCCCATTGTGGCAGTTTGAGATTATTTATGAATCCCCAGAAAAGAGATTATGTTTGTAAACTGGTCTGTTCCTCTGGGTGTGATCCCCTTTGATGCATTAGAGTCAGCTGACATGTCTTGATTAAATTACCTGTTAAGATTAGGGCTTTGATTTGACCATATCAGGGTTGAGTCCCTGCCCCCTTGGTGGGCTGATATAAATGGACATTCACTCAAGAACACATGTGAAAAGAGTGAGCTCCATAGACACGGGAGAGGAGAGAACTTGGCCCTTTCAGTCCTGTTATGTGACAGAAAGGAGAAGTCTCAAACAGCCAAAGACCCAGGAAGAGAGATGAGCCCTATGTTAGCCTACAGTTGAGATCAGAAGAAGCTGGGCCCATGGAGCCTTAAGAGGAAGAAGGAAGGAGAGACCAGGCAGAGATAGCCCACCATCTTGCTTCAATACATGGCAACAGACCTTGGTGAGAAAGCAGCCTTGAGGTGGCCTCTTTAGGACCTTGTAACTGTAAGCTTTTACCCCAAATAAATACCTTTTATAAAAGCAAACATATTTCTGGTACTTTGCATCAGCACCCTTTTGGCTGACTAATAAACTCATTTTTCTATTCGCTTACTGATTTGCAGGAGTTCCACTTATACTTTGGATAAAGCTCATTATCATTTACATGCATTGCAAATATTTTCCCCCTGTGGCTTACCATATTCCTCTCTTAATAGTATTTTTGGTAGAACAGAAGTTATTAATTTTAAGGTAGTCTAGTTTGTTAATTATTTTATTTACAGTAAGTTCCTTTTGTGTCTTATCTAACAGTTTTTATGTATAGGAATTTATGCTCCTTTATTACCCTCTAGAAATTTCATTAGCCTTGCATGTTTAATTTGCAATCCCTTGATCTTTTTTTATGGCTTGAGGTAGAGAACATTTCATTATTTTTTCTGAATGAATATCTAATGCATTTGGCACAATTTATTGAAAAGAGCAACTTATTTTTACTGCTTTGCACAGCTTTCCTTGTCGTAAGTGTGGGTCTCTTTCTGAATCTTCTATTCTCTTCCACTGGTTTATTAGTCTATCCTTCTACCAGTTCTACCAAGTCCTCCCATTTTATTTTCTTTCTTAAAGATGGTCTTGCTTTTCTTAGTCCTTTGCATTTCTGTATAAATTTAACTCACAAACATACACACACACTCAAATGTGGTGTCACTTGGATTGCATCTATATTTAATCTGTAGATAAAGTTTCAATCCAATCCATGAATATGGTCTATCTCTTCATTTATTTAGGTCTTCTTTAATTTCTGTCAGCAGTGCTTGATAATTTTATTTGTCTGGGGATCTTGTCCTTGAGAGGTGTCATTCAACACAATCAGGTGAAATGGGTGAGGAGTTCCCCTTCTCCAAGTTCCCAGTTTCCATGGAAGATTGCAACTCAAAAATTGGCTTCAGTAGATAGGTGAGATGAGGGACTGTCACAGCATAGGAGAAAAGCATGTGCTTCAGAGGATTATAGTATGGTGCTGCCAGCTGACAGCAAGAAGATATAGCTGAATCTCACATAGTCCACCAAAGCCAGGGCTGCTTGGGAGTGAGTCCCTCAGTAGAGCAGCCTATTGGAGCCACACATGTTCTGCATCAAGATGATAAGAATACACTAGAGCAGAAGTTATAACCACTCACCATGGTAATCCAATAAGTGGGTATTGGTATTGCCTTTTCTCTTTTTCCCCACCAGCACAGGAACAAACTGTGTGAAGATGGACTATGTCTTTTAAAAGAAACATTTCATGGTTAAAGACATTTGGATATTAAGCAGAACTAAATAAGTTTCTTTATTGCATTGCTTCTTGGAGCATTTAATAATATGAAATTCTGACAGAGGGAATATTATACACAATGGATCCCAAACTCATTTAGCCATGCAATTCTTTTTTATTATAGATCATAATATAAAGGTACTGCCAAACACCTTTTGAGAAATGTTAAACTACTTGTTTGTATGCAGGGTGGAGGGATCTTGGACCAAAAGGGAAACATCCAGGTTCACTCCAAACCACTGGTTAAGTAACACCCATTTTTCTTTAAAAACAAAAAAACTAGTCAAGTATTCTTCTCACAGCTGAAATGGTAGAAAATGTCAAAAGGTTAAAAGTCCTTTTATCTGTGTATAGGCTACAAATTTTTGAGACTTCTGCAGGTTTTCAAGTGTTTAAATGACCCTGTTTTCCGGAACAAAACATTCTGGAGAAAATATTTCTTTCGGAGCCTTTGACTGCTGTAGAACAAGATAGACAGGTTTTACTGAAAGAGGGAAAAAAAGG
Organism: Cabassous unicinctus; assembly: GCA_029593785.1. Classification (NCBI taxonomy): domain Eukaryota; kingdom Metazoa; phylum Chordata; class Mammalia; order Cingulata; family Chlamyphoridae; genus Cabassous; species Cabassous unicinctus. The sequence goes on from JAQZBX010026254.1 coordinate 3,658, forward strand.
TTCTTTTCATTTCAAGAAGTAAACATATTATTCAAAAAATAAGTACCTTTATCATAAAACATATCTAATTCTATTCTAAACTTCAATTTTACAAATTGATTCATATTTCTATTTACCCTTCACTGGCTTCACCACATCCTTCCTGAAACACACTCATTTTTTAAGCAGTTTTATTGAGATATAGTTACACAACATTACAATCTATCCAAAGTGTACCATTATTGGCTTTTAGTATAATCACAGAGTTGTGCATACATCACCACAAACAATTTTAGAATATTTTCTATACTCCAAAAAGAAAAACATCATACCCCTTAGCAGTAACCTCTCAATCTCTCTATCCTTGCCCAGCTTTACATAACCACTAATCTATTTCTGTCTCTATAAGTTTATTTATATTTACATTTTTATATAAATGGACTCATAAAATATGTAGTACTTTGTGTCTGGTTTATTTCACTTAGCATGATGCTATTAAATTATTTATTATTAATATTATTTAATTAAGGAAGTTATAAATTTACAGAAGAGTTATGTAAAAAATATTATGTTCCCATATACCCCCCTTACTGGTGACAGTTTGCATTAGTGTGGTACCTTTGTTACAATCGATGAAAGAATATTGAACTAGTACTGTTAACTATAGTCCATAGTTTACTTTAGGTGCATTTTTCCCATATACCACACTCTTATTTATACCTAGTATTAATGTCATATATTTGTTATAATTCATGAAAGAAAATTTTTATATGTGTGTTATTAACTATAGTCTGTTGTCCAAACTGGATTCACTGTGTTATGTGGTCCCATGTTTTATCTTCTAACTTTCATTCTAGTAACATACATGTATTAGTCAGAGTTCTCTAGGGAAACAGAATCAACAGGAGATATCTGTCAATAGTATAAGATTTTATAAGAGTCTCTCATGCAACCATGGGGATGCACAAGTCCAGGTTCCACAGGCAGCCTGCAAACCAGGGGCTCTGAGGAAAGTCCAATGAAAGGTCCTTGATGAGTTTCTGGGAGAAGTTGGCTGTCCAAAGCCGAGCTGGGAAATTCTATCTGAACGTTGAAATCACTTCCCCTTTTAAGGCATTCAACTAATTGAATAAAAGCGTCATCCATTACTGATACAATCTCCCTGATTGATGCAGATGTAATCAGCCATCCACACATGAAACTCACTGGTGATTGAAGTCCATAAATGCTCTTGTATTAAAATTATCCCAGTGCTTGCTTGACCAAACACCTGGACACAATTACCTGGCTGAGTTGACACATTAGCCTAGTCATCACAGTCCACCCCTTCTCAACTCTGCAACCATACACATAACCTTGAACCATATTTAGTGTCTAAATAAAAACAATAACAGACAAGCATACATATATATTTCCACCTGACAATGTTCAACTCACCTGCATACAACCAGAAATGCATTAATTCCCTACAGAATAGGGTGCAAGTCCTTGGGTAATATTCACTCTTAAACTTGACATCCTTAAATATTATGACATGAAATGAATAAAGCTTTTCATATGGTAGGAGGAAAGGTTGAGGAAGAAAACAAAGAAATTCATTTTCTTTACATATACAATCATACTCTTAATGAAATAAGGAAGAAAATGTCATGACTATTGCAGTCCTCATTTCTGTAACTGGTCATGTGGTCGAAGTTCATATTTATCACACCTTCTTCCACTACCCATTCCATACTCCCATTACCCTCAGCAAGCACTTCAGCTGGCCGTGGTTTTTTGCCTGGTGGGGTGACCCAAACTTTCATTCCTGAAGATTCTGGGCCATTGTTAGTCCTGCTTGGACTGGTTTGTTGCAATTTTCCATTGACTTTAATCACAGGGCATGGCAGTACTAGGAGACACCCTAGAAGATCTCCTGTATCCCAGGCAAACTCTTCTTTACCCCCACTATGTAGATGTAGTCCTATTTCCCCTTTATAGTCAGGATCAATCACCCCAGCCAGTACAGTAATTCCCTTCTTTGCCTGTTGACTCATAGGTAAGAGGAGCCCAAAGTGACCATGTGGCAATCTTAACTTCCAGTTCAATGGAATCATTGTTGTGTTCCTTGGTGGCAGCACTCCTCCTTTTGGGACTAAAACCTGTAGACCAACAGAGCTTAAGGTTGCAGGGACAGGAAGCAAAAATTTCCCTAGTGGGTCACTAGGGTTAATAGTGAGTGGTGCCACTCCCATTTCCACCCCTTGATTCCTGAACCCATGAATCCTGGTTATGGGAAAAACAGCACATTAGAATGGATGCTGATTTAGAGCAAACACAGCCTCTTGGAGAACATTGCCCCAGCCCTGCAAGGTATTGCCACCTAGTTGGTGCCATAATTGAGTGTTCAAAAGGCCATTTCACCATTCTATTAATCCAGCTGCTTCAGGGTGATGGGGAACATGGTAAGGCCAGTGAATTCCGTGAGCATGTGCCCATTCCCACACATCGTTTGCTGTGAAATGGGTTCCTTGATCAGAAGCAACACTGTGTGGAATGCCATGGTGGTAGATAAGACATTCGGTAAGTCCACGGATGGTAGTTTTAGAAGAAGCATTGTGTGCAGGAAATGCAAACCCGTATCCAGAGTATGTGTCTATTCCAGTTAAAACAAATCACTGCCCCTTCCATGGTGGAAGTGGCCCAAAGTAGTCAACCTGCCACCAGGTAGCAGGCTGGTCACCTCGAGGAATGGTGCCATATCAGGGGCTGAGTGTGGGTCTCTGCTGCTGGCAGATTGGGCATTCAGCAGTGACTGTAGCCAAGTCAGCCTTGGTGAGCAGAAGTCAATGTTGCTGAGCCCATGCATAACCTCCATCCCTATCTCCATGGCCTCTTTGTTCATGAGCACATTGGATAATGACAGGAGTGGCTGGGGAAAGAGGCTGAGCATTAGCCACAGAGTGGGTCATCTTATCCACTTGATTATTGAAATCTTCCTCTGCTGAATTCACCCTCTGGTGAGCATTCACATGGGACACAAATATGTTCATGTTTTTTGCTCACTCAGAAAGGTCTATCCACATACCTCTGCCCCAGACCTCCTTTTCACCAATTTTCCAATCATGTTCCTTCCAAGTCCCTGACCCATCCAGCCAAACCATTGGCAACAGCCCATGAATCAGTGTACAAACACACCTCTGTCCATTTCTTCTTCCAAGCAAAATGAACAACTAGGTGCACTGCTCGAAGTTCTGCCCACTGGGAGGATTTGCCCTCACCACTATCCTTCAAGGATGTCCCAGAAAAGGGCTGCAGTGCTGCAGCTATCCATTTTCAGGAGGTACCTGCATATTGTGCAGAACCATCTGTAAACCAGGCCCGAGTTTTCTCATCCTCAGTCAACTGATTGTAAGGGACTCCCCAAAAGGCCAAAGCTGTGGGCTGGGAAAGAGAAGGTAACATGGCAGGGGTGGTAACCAGGGGCATTTGGTCTATTTTCTCATGTAACTTACTTGTGCCTTCAGGACCGCCTGAGCCCTATCTCATATATACCACTTTCACTTTATTATGGAGTGCTGCTGTGCACGCCCAACTTTATGGTGTGGTGGGTCAGACAATACCCAGCTCATGATAGGCAACTCAGGTCTCGTGATAACTTGATGGCCCATGGTTAAGCATTCAGTCTCTACTAAGGCCCAGTAGCAATCCAAAAGCTGTTTCTCAAAAGGGGAATAGTTATCTGCAGAGGATGGCAAGGCTTTGCTCCAAAATCCTAAGGGTCTGCCTTGTGATTCCCCTATAGAGGCCTGCCAAAGGCTCCAGACAGCATCTCTATTTGCCACTGAAACTTCCAGCACTATTGGATCTTCTGGATCGTATGGTCCAAGTGGTAGTGCAGCTTGCACAGCAGCCTGGACCTGTCACAGGGCCTTCTCTTGTTCCAGTCCCTAATCAAAACTAGCAGCTTTTCTGGCCAGAGTAGCACACCCAAATGAGGTCAACTAAGCCTCTTTTTTGGTCATAGGAGGGGCCAGATGCAACAGCTTATACTTTATATTAGAAGGGATTTCTTGACATGCCTCATACCACTGGACACCTAGAAATTTCACTGAGGTGGAAGGACCCTGTATTTTTGTTGGATTTATCTCCCATCCTCTCTCATGCAAATGCCTTACCAATAAATCTAGAGTCTTTGCTACTTCTTGCTCAGTAGGTCCTATCAACATGATATCATCAATATAATGGACCAGTGTGATGTCTCCTGGGAGGGAGAGATGGTCAAGGTCCCTCCGGACAATATTATGACATAGGGCTGGAGAGTTGATATACCCCTGAGGCAGGACAGTGAAGGTATACTGCTGGCCTTACCAGCTGAAAGCAAACTGTTTCTGTTGGTCTTTACTAGTGGCAATTGAGAAAAAAGCATTTGCCAGATTAACAGCTGCATACCAGGTACCAGGGGAAGTGTTGATTTGCTCAAGCAGTAATACCACATCTGGGACAGCAGCTGCAATTGGAGTCACCCCCTGGTTAAGTTTACAATAATCTACTGTCATCCTCCAAGATCCATCTGTTTTCTGCACAGGCCAAATAGGAGAGTTGAATGGGGATGTGGTGGGAATCACCACCCTTGCATCTGTCAGATCCTTGATGGGGGCACTAATCTCTGCAATCCCTCCAGGAATCTGGTATTGCCTTTGATTTATTATTTTGCTAGGTAGGGGCAGTTCTAGTGGCTTCCACTTGGCCTTTCCAACCATAATAGCCCTCACTCTACAAGTCAGGGATCTAATGTGGGGATTTTGCCAGTTGCTGAGTATGTCTATTCCAATTATGCATTCTGGAATGGGGGAAATAACCACAGAATGGGTCCAGGGACCCACTGGACCCACTATGAGATAGACCTGAGCTAAAACTCCATCAATCACCTGATCTCCAGAAGCCCCTACTCTGACTGGTGGACCACAGTGACCTTTTGAGTCTCCTGGAATTAATGTCACTTCTGAGCCAGTGTCTAATAATCACAAAAATGTCTGATCATTTCTTTTTCCCCAATGCACAGTTACTCTGGCAAAAGGCCATAGGTCTCCCTGGGGAAAGGTGGGAGGAAGATTAACAGTTTAAATTTTTGGCTGTTTAACAGGATGTTTCCCCAAGGGGACCTGGCTTTCTCCTATTTAAGGGGCTCTGGGTCCGTAAACTGTCTCAAGTCTGGGAATTGATTAGGGGGTCGTGATTCTCTCTGTGTGTAATTTGACTTAGAGTTTTGTTCCTCGACCTAGAACTCTTCTGTTTATACAGATCCAGAAGAAATTTAGTAGACTGCCCATGTATTTCACTTCTAGGAACCCCTTGATCTATTAACCAATGCCATAACTCCATGTGACTCAGACTATTCTGAGTGCTGCTTTGAATCTGCCTTTCATTGCGGTAGCCACGCCCACCTTGCCTTTGGCGATTAACTGCCAATACTTGACTTTTACCTGACCAAGATCCGATCATCCCGATAAGGTTTAAGGATTCCAATTCCATTACAGCCCTTCCTACAGTAATATCTGGACTACAGAGAAGAGCAACCACAGAGCTCTTCAGAGAAGATTGGGTTAGTCTTACAAATTTATTCCTCACAGTCCTGGTTAAAGGTGTGTCCTCTGGACATTCCTGGGGTGGGTGGGCAGGTCTCAAATGGTAAATCCATTCTAGCATTCCAATTTCTCTAAGCCTTTGAATCCCCTCTTCTACTGTATAACAGGGCAAATCAGGCATCTCAACCTCAGACATGCTAAGCCATCTTTTGGTCTATGGTTTCAGTCAGTCACCCAAAGAAACTGTTAGAGCCCTTTCTAATCCCTTGAGCCACAGTGTTGAATCCAGAATTTCTGCTTAGTAGGCCCATATCAATAAATTCAGCCTGATCCAACTTTATATTCCTTCCACCAATATCCCATACCCTTAGTATCCATTCCCACACATATTCCCCTGATTTCTGTTTATATAAGTTGAAAAACTCATGCAGTTCTTTCAGAGTATAGCGTACTTCCTCATGGGTCACACTTTGTATTTCACCATTGGGGGCTTGTTGTGATTTTAGTCTAGTAATAGATCTCAAAGACAAGAGGGGTGTTGGGGGTGGGTAAGGAGAAGGATTACAAATGTCTTCCAAACTAACCTCAGGGCATTCCTTTGTATTTTCTTCTGGTTAGACAGGATTAATCTCTTCAGGCAGGGGTTGGAAGGCAGATTCCCCAAGGCAGACTGGAGGTTGGACAGTGCATGCTGGAGTTTGGCTGGTACCTGCCTCGGGGCTGGGAGGAGGTCCAGACTCTCTGGGTCAGGCTGAAGGCTGGGCAGTACATGCTGGAGTTTGGCTGGTACCTGGCTCAGGGCCGGGAGGAGGTCCAGACACCCTGGGGCAGGCCAGTGGCTGGGCAGTGCAGGCTTCAGTTTGGCTGGTACCCACCTCAGGGCTGAAAGGAGGTCCGGACTCCCTGGGGCAGGCTAGAGGCTGAATGATACAAGGTTGACAAGGTGTGGTCTCCACAGGGCAGGCCATTGCAGGTTTATCTGGTAAAGTCTCAGCAGAATTTAGGGTTCCAATGTCCCAACCAATATTATCATCATGCCATATGTTCCCATCTGATGGAGACATATGGGATGATGATAATATTTTCCAATCAATGCCTTAACTTTAATAGCAGAAACCCTGTAGGGTTCAGATTTTAGTTTCCTCTGTAATTTTGTTACTCATACAATGAGAGTCTGGGTTTGATTCTCAAATATCTCAAGTCTGTGGCTACAGGAGACAAGATTTTCTTTCAGGGCACACATAGCAACTTTGACATCATTTATGTGGCATTTAAGTTTCAAATTTGAAGACTTTAGCTCATCTCTTTCTTTTGTAACTGTATCCAGAGTATCTATGAGGAGCCAGCCAACATCATTATACCTTTTGACTACACAAAATTCTGTTAAGGTGTTGAAAACACTCTCACCCAGATCCTTGCTTCTTATAAGCATGGAAGTAGGGGAATCCAGTGATGCTATTTTGCATATCTCTCCAGGCAACTACAGATGGTCTTATCCTACATGGCTTGGATTACTATACACAGCTGTGGGTCCATCCTTACCCTTGGCAGAGGAGAAAGGTGAAAGTAGCTTCACTGGTTCCTGGGGGAATGCGGGCAGCATCAGCCTACAGAGCTTATGGTAACAACTACATTCTCAGCTTCTACTACACAAACAGCAAGAGAGAAAGGCCAAGAAAGCCTTAAACTAAAGAGAGAAACTGTACTCAGAATAAATAACATCTAGTAAACCAGATGTCAAGACACCAACAAAAAATTACAATCCACACCAAGAAACAGGAAGATATGGCCCAGTCAAAGGAAAAAGATAAGCCTCCAGATAACATAAAGGTGTTGAGACAGCTAATGATAGATGTTCAAACAAATCTCATTAATTTCAATGAGATGACTAAACAGATTAAGGATATTAAGAAGACACTGGGGGATCAAAAAGACAAATTTGAAATTTGTATATTTTTCATACATAGAAAAATACCAGAACATATGGGAATGAGAGGCACAATAAGTGAAACTGAGTGTAAATTAGAATGTAAACTATAATCCACAGTTAGTGGCAATGCTTCAATATGTGCTCATCAATTTTAGCAAATGTACCACACTAATGAAGGGTGTTGTTAATGTGGGAAAGTATGGGGTGGGGGAGGGAGTGGGGCATATGTAACATTTATGTAATCTGAAGTTTCTTTTAAAAAATAAATATATATACAAATTTAAATATAAATACAAATTTAAAAAATACACTGGAAGCATATAACAGCAGATGTGAGGAGGCAGAAGAATGGATCAGTGAGCTCAAACACAGGTTAAAAGGAAACACACAAAAGAACAGAAAAAGAAAAGTATGGAAAAAATTGAACAAGGTCTCAGGGAAATAAATGACAGCAAGAAACATGCAAACATATGTGTCCTGAATGTCCCAGAGGAGAACAGAAGGGAAAGGGGACAGAAGTAATATTTATAGAAATAATGGTAGAAAATTTACCAACAGTATTGAAGGACATAGATATCCATGTCAAAGAAGCACAAAGTACTCCCATTTGAATAAATCTGAGTAGAACTACTTTGAGACAATAATCAGAAAGCCAGATGCCAAAGACAATGAAAGAATTCTGACAGCAGCAAGAGAAAAATGATGCATCACATACAAGGGATGCCCAATAAGATTAAGTGCTGGTTTTTTCATCAGAAACTGTGGAGGCAAGAAGGCAGTGGAATATTTAAGATACTGCAAGAGAAAAACTGCCAGCCAAGATTCTTATACCCAGCAAGATTGTCTTTCAAAAAATGAGGGCAAGTTTAGAATATTCACAGATAAACAGAAACTGGGAGAGTTTGTAACCAAGAGACTGGATTGCAGGAAATACAATAGGGAGTGCTACAGCTTGAAAAGAAAACACAGGAGAGAGAGGCTTGGAAGAGTGTCTAGAAATGAAGATTATATCAGTAAAAGTAACTAAAATTGTAAAAGGAGTGGTGACAATAAATTTTGACAGCTAAAACCCAAGGTCAAAATGGGTGAAGTAAAATCTGCCTTTACAATAACAACATTGAATGTTAATGGATTAAACTCCCCAATCAAAAGACACAGACTGGTGAAATGAATAAAAAAATATGGGTCATATTTATGCTGTCTACAAGAGACTCACTTTAGACCCAAGGATACCAATAGATTGAAAGTGAAAGGCTGGAAAAAGATATTCCTTGCATGCAGTAAACAAACAAAAACCTGGAGTAGCTATACTTATATTGGATGAATTAGACTTTAAGAGCAAAATTATTATCAGAGACAAGAAAGGACATTATATACTAATAAAAGGGGCAATTCACCAGGATGAAATAACAATCATAAATGTAATATGCCCCAAATTACATGAGGCAAACACTGGCAAAACTGAAGGAAGAAATAGATGTCTCTACAATAATATACAATAATGGTTGGAGATTTCAATACACCATTCTCAGCATTGGATAGAACATCTGAGCAGAAGATAAATAAAGAAACAGAGAGCTTGAATTATACAATAAATGGACAAAACCTAATAGACATATATAGAACATTGCACAAAGTGAGTGAATGTGGCTCAAGCAGTTGATTGCCTACTTCCCACATGGGAGGTCCTGGGTTCAATTCCTGGTGCCTCCTAAGAAAAATAAAAACAAACAAACAACAAGCAAAACAAGTGAAAAACTAACTCTGGGGAGCTGAAGTGGCTCAGTGTTTGAGTGCCAGCTTCCTGCATACAATGTCCCGGGTTCACTCTCTGTCTCCCAGTACCTAAAAAAACAACAAAAAAAGGCAACATATCAGTACTTATGCAATGCAGTGAAGGCAGTTCTGAGAGGGAAACTTATAGCTCTCAATGCTTAAATTAAAAAAGAAGAAAGAGCTAAAATCAATGGCCTAACTACACAGCTAGAGGGACTAGAAAAAGAACAGGAAATTATTCCCAAAGCAAGCAGAAGGAATAAAATAACAAAGATCAGAGCAGAAATAAATAAAATTGAGAACAAGAAAACAATAGAGAGAATTAACACAATCAAAAGTTGGTTCTTCAAGAAGATAACAAAATTGACAAACCCTTAGCTAGACTGACAAAAAAAGACAGAAGATGCAAATAAATTAAATAAAAAATGAAAATGGGGACATGACTACTGACCCTACAGAAATAAAATTGGCTGTCAGAGGATTCTATGAACACATGTACCCCAACTAGACAATGTATATGAAATGGAAAAATTCCTAGGAATTGCAAACAACCTACAAGTTCCTAGAAGAAATTGAAGACCCCAACAAACCAATCACAAGAAAAGAGATTGAAAGAGTCATCAAACAACCTTCAAAATGAAAAGCCCAGGACTCACCCAGGACAACTGGTGGGGAGATGGTCGATGGCCATCCCACGGAATGGAGAGAGTCTGCAGCTGCAGGCAGGATAATCCCATCCTTCTTCCCCATGGGACATAGGCCCCCTCTCAGTTGGAGGTGGAGTGGACATCACCATCCTCAGGATGGGGGGAAGAGCTATGGACTAGAGTGAACTTGCTAGTATTCTACTATAGATATATTGTGATTCAAGCAGTGGAAGAAATTACAACACTGATGTGGAGCCAGTGGCCACGGGAGGCTCTGGGGGCAGGGAGTGGGAAAAGCAGTTGTAATACAGGGGCTTTTTCAGGAATTGGGAATTGTCCTGAGTGACATTGCAACGACAGGCATAGGCCATTTTATATCATCATATAATATGCAGAACTGTGTGGGACAGAGTGTGGTCTACAATGTGAACTATGGTCCATGTTTAATGGCAAAGCCCAGGAAACGTTTATCAATTGCAATTAATGTGCCACACTAACAAAGGATGTTTATGTGGGAAGTTGTGGGAGGTGTGGGAGGTGAGGTGTATGGGAATCCCTATACTTTTGTGTAACATTTATGTAATCTAAGTATTTTTTTTAATTAAAAAATAAAAAATAAAAAAATTTAAAGCCCAGGACCAGATGATTTCACAAGTGAGTTATATCAAGCATTGAAAGAAGATTTAATACCAAACTTGCTCAAACTCTTCCAAAAAATTAAACAGGAAAGAATGCTACCAGACTCATTCTATGAAGCCAATTTCACCCTAATACCAAAGTCAGATAATATATTATGGAAAAGAAGAAATTTACAGACCCATATCCCTAGTGAATACAGATACACAAATCCTCAACAAAATACTTGGTAATCAAATCCAACAACACATTAAAAGAATTATTTATCATGATCAAGTGGGCTTTATACAAAGCATGCAAGGGTGGTTCAACACACAAAAAATCAATCAGTGTAATACACCACATTAATAAATCACATGTGATAATTAGGCTAATGTATCAACTTGACCAGGTAATTGTGCATAATTTTTGGTCAAGCAAGCACGAGGCTAGTTGTAATACAAGGACATTTATGGACTTTAGTAACTAGTGAGTTTACTGCATAGATAGCTGATTACATCTACACTAATCAAGGAGATTGTCGCTTTATCCAATTAGTTGAATGCCTTAAAAGGGGAAGTGATTTCAGCATTCAGAGAGAATTTCCCAGCTCTGTCTTCGGACAGCCAACATCTCCCAGAAAGTCATCAAGGACCTTCATTGGACTTTCATCGGAGCCCCTGGTTTGCAGCCTGCCTATGGAACCTGGACGTGTGCATCCCCACGGTCACATGAGAGACTCTTACTATTGACAGATATCTCTTGTTGATTCTGTTTCCCGAGAGAACCCTGACTAATACAGCTTGGTACCGGGAGTGGTTCTTGAGGAACAGAGGCTTAAACATGGGATGTCTGAGGTGGTTCTGGGAGTTTTGCAATTGGCTCTCTACTCTAATTGGACTCAAGGGTACTAATGACTCCCTTTCCAATAACGAAGAGGTTGCTAACAGTCCATGGCATGAGTTGGCAATAGAGATACGCAAAACATCATCACTGGATTCCCCTTCTTCCATGCTTGTAAGAAGCAAGGATCTGGGTGAGAGTGTTTTCAACAACTTAACAGAGTTTTGTGGAGTCAAAAGGTATAACAATGTTGGCTGGCTCCTTCTAGATATTCTGTATACAGTTACAAAAGAAAGAGATGAGCTAAAGTCTTCAAATTTGAAACTTAAATGCCACATGAATGATGTCAAAGTTACTATGTGTGCTCTAAAGAAAAATCCTGTCTTCTGTAGCCACAGGCTTGAGATATCTGAGAACCAAACTCAGACTCTCATTGTACGCGTAGCAGAGTTAGAAAGGAAACTAAAATCTCAACCCTGCGGGGTTTCTGCAGTTAAAGTTAAGGCATTGATTGGAAAGGAGTGGAACGCAGAGGATTGGGATGGAGACATATGGGATGATGATAATATTGGTGGGGACATCGGAACCTTAAATTCTGCTGAGACTTTACCAGATAAACTTGTGATGGCCTGCCTTGTGGAGACCACAACTTGTGAACCTTGTACCATCCAGCCTCCAGCCTACCCCAGGGAGTCCGGACCTCCTTTCAGCCCTGAGGTGGGCACCAGCCAAACTGAAGCCTGCACTGCCCAGCCTCTGGCCTGTGCAGGGAGTCTGGACTTCCTCCCAGCCCTGAGGTAGGTACCATCCAAACTCCAGCATGCACTGCCCAGCCTCCAGTCTGCCTTGAGGAATCTGACTTCCAATCCCTGCCTAAAAAGATTAATCCTGTCTCACCAGAAGAAAATGCAAAGGAATGCCCTGACGTCAGTAGCTTGTAAGACATTTCCAATCCTTCTCCTTACCCACCCCCACCACCCCTCTTGTCTATGAGACCTATTGCTAGACTAAAATCACAACAAGTCCTCAAAGGTGAAATACAAAGTGTGACCCATGAGAAAATATGCTATACTCCTTCTGTTATTATTTTTACTTAGAGACTAAGTATGGTTTAAGGTAATTTGTATGGCTGCTGAGTTAACAAGGGGTGAACTGTGATAGTTAGGCTAATGTGTCAACTCGGCCAGGTAACTGTGCCCAGTTGTTTGTTCAAGCAAGCACTGGGCTAATTGTAATACAAGGACATTTATGGACTTTAGTCACCAGTTGGTTTACTGCATAGATAGCTGATTACATCTACATCAATCAGGGAGATTGCTGTCAGCAATGAGTGATGCTTTATCCAATCAGTTGAATGCCATAAAAGGAGAAGTGATTTCAGCATTCAGAAAGAATTTCCTAGCTCATCTTTGGACAGCCAACATCTCCTGAAAACTCATCAAGGACCTTCATTGGACTTTCATCTGAGGCTCTGGTTTGCAGCCTGCCTGCAGAACCTAGATTTGTGCATCCCCACAGCCACGTGAGAGACTCTTATGAAATCTCATACTATTGACAGATATCTCCTGTTGATTCTGTTTCCCTAGAGAACCCTGACTAATACATCAAGAATAAAAATCACATGATCATCTCAATTAATGCAGAAAAGGCATTTGACCAAATACAGCATGCTTTCTTGATAAAATACTACAAAAGATAGGAATTGAAAGAAACTTTCTCAACCTGATAAAGGGCATATATGAAAAAAACCCACAACTAACATTGTACTCAGTGGTGAAAGACTGAAAGCTTTCCCTTTGATTTCATGAGCAAGACAAGGATGCCCACTGTCATCTCTGTTGTTCAATACAGTGCTAGAGTTTCTACTAGAGCAATCAGGCAAGGAAAAGGAATAAAAGGCATCCAAATTGGAAAGGAAGAAGTAAAACATTCACAATTCCCAGATGATATGATCCTATACCTAGAAAGTTCCCCAGAATCTACTACAAATCTGCTAGAGCTAATAAACTGTTTCAGCAGAGTGGCAGGATACAAGATTATGCAAAAATCAGTAGTGTTTCTATACATTAGCAATGCACAATCTGAGGAAGAAGTCACTAAAAAAATTCCATTTACAATAATGACTAAAAGAATCAAATATTTAAAAATAAATTTAACCAAGGATTTAAAGCACTTATATTCAGAAAACTACAATGCATTGCTAAAAGAAATCTTTTCAAAAAGATCTAAATAAATGGAAGATCATTCCATGCTCATGGGTTGGAAGACTAAATATCGTTATGTCTATTCTACCAAAATTGATATACAGAATCATTGCAATCCTGATAAAAATTCCACCAGAGTTTTTTTAAAGAAATGGAAAACATGATTATCAAATATACTTGGAAGGGTAAGGGGCTGCGAATATCCAGAAACATCTTCAAAAAGAAGAGTGAAGTTGGAGGACTCTCACTTCTGGACTTTAAATCATGTCACCTAGCTTCATTGGTAAAAACAGCATGGTGCTGGCATAGAGATAGACGCATCTACCAATGGAACAAAAAAAAATTGACCAGAAACAGACTCTAACAAGGCTGTCAAACTCACCCAGCTGGGGCAGAAAAGTCTATTCAACAATGGGTGCTGGGAGAACTGGATATCTATAGTCAAAAGAAAGAAAGAGAACCCCTATCTCACACCTTATACAAAAATTAACTTAAAGACCTAACTATAAACTCTATAACCATAAAGCTCCTAGAAGAAAATGTAGAGGAACAGCTTCAAGACCTGGTAGTAGGTGGTGGATTTTTAAACCTTAGACTGAAAGTACAGGCAATGAAAGAAAACTTGGATAAATGGGACCTTCTCAAAATTAAACACTTTTTTGATTCAACGGATTTCATCAAGAAGGTGAAAAGGCAGCCCACTCAATGAGAGAAAATATTTGGAAACCACATACCTGATAAGGGTTTGATTTCCATTCTATATAGAGATCATACAATTCAACAATAAAAGAGCAAGCAATCCAATTAAAAAATGGGCAAATGTCTTAAATAGACATTTTTCCAAAGAAGAAATACAAATGGCCAAAAAGCACATGAAAAAAATGTTCAATATCACTAGCTATATTAGTCAGCCAAAGGGGTGCTGATGCAAAATACCAGAAATCTGTTGGTCTTAATAAAGACCAACAGAAATTGGGGACAGAAATTTACAGTTATCAGGCCATAAAGCATAAGTTTCTTCCTTCACCAAAGTCTGTTGCCACCTCTTAGAGTAAGACAGCTGCCGACATTTGCCAGGGTTCAGGCTTCTTGGGTTCCTCTCTTCCTGGGGCTCCATTTCTCTCTGGGCTTAGAGCCTCTGTTTCCTTCACAAGGTCAGCTGTAGACTATGAGGCTCTCTAGGTTCTGCCTCTCTCCACAAGGCCAGCTGTAGACTATCAGGTGAATGGCTTGTCTCTATCCCTGGGCCTTCTCTTCTTCCTCATGACCAAGCTCCTCTGTCTGCTCGCCTCCCCGAGCTCCAGCATCAAAACTCCAACATCAAAACTACTTCAACACTATCATTTGCCATGCCTTTTATTTTTGATTCCCCACCCACCAAGGGGTGGGGCTCAACACCCTACTGACGTGGCCCAGTCAACGCCCTAATCATAACTTAGTCATGCCCAGATTAACAGTCCAGTTTACAAGCATAATCCAATATCTATTTTTGGAATTCATAACTATATCAAACTGCCAAACTGCTACACTAGTTATTAGGGAAATGCAAATCAAAATTGCAATGAGATATCATCTCACACCATATAGAATGGCCATTACTTAAAAAACAAAACAAAACAAAACAAAACAAAAAACTCCAAAAACAGAAACCAATAAGTGCCGGAGAGGATGTGGAAAATTAGGGACACTCCTTCGCTGTTGTTGGAAATGTAAAATGGTGCAGCCTCTGTGGAAGATAGTTTGGCAGTTCTTCAGGAAGCTAAATATAGAACTGCCATATGATCCAGCAATTCCTCTATATATCCAGAAGTACTGAAAACTGTGATGTGGACAGAATTTGCATGCCGATGTTCATAGCGGTGTTATTCACAATTGCCAAAAGATGGAAACAACCAAAGTGTCCGTCAACCAATGAATGGAAAAAAACAAATGTGGTATATACGTAGGATGGAATATTATGCTGATGTAAGATGAAATGAAATTGGGGCACATATTATAACAGGGATGAACCTTGAGGACATTATGCTATATGAAACAAACCAGACACAAAATAAGAAATATTGCATAGTCTCACTAATATGAACTAAATATGAAGAATAAATGCATGGAGTTAAAAACCTAGAGTATAGGTTATTGGGAGATAAGAGGAAGGTTGAGAAGGTGCACTGAAGCTTAATGTACGCAGAAGGTTTAATTAACTTGACTGTAAAAGTATGGAAATGGATAGAGTTGATAACACATTACAGTGAGTAGAACTAATGCAGCTGGTTTATAAAGGGGATTTTCACTGAAAAGGATAGTCTAGGAATGTAAATGTCAATTGAAAAAAAGCTTGAGACCAATCTGGGGACTGAATAACATGGTATATTTTTAATCTCTACTATTGTGCCTTTCATCCCCTTAATTTCTGTTATGTTTCTTTTTATACTTTCAAATTTTTCATGCTCACACATTGTCATCATCAAGATTTGCCCATTTTTGACTTATAAAATGGTGGTTTGATATTGTTCTATCTAATAACAAAAAGCATAAATCTTGTCTAGACTGGTTTTCCACTGCCCCTCAGGACCTCAAAAGTGAAGATTCCATGTCTAAAATAGGGAATTCTCCTCTAATTTCTGAAAGTATGCTATCAGATATACTCAATGGTAATAATGCATATCATAGTACTATTTACTGAGACTTACTGTGCATAAGTTATTTTTTATTATTTATCTTATTTAATCCTTACAAAATTATTGTCACATTCATTTTGCAAATAAGAACATGGAGGCTCAAAGAGGTTAAATAATTTGCCAAATTCATCCAGTGAGTAGGTTGTAGTGTTGGTCTTTAAACTTAATTTATCAACTCTAAAATCTGCACATGACTCCACTGTCTATCATCATATAAATTTATTATTGTTTAATTCAATTGGCTGACAAAAATATATTTTACTCTGTTAATAAAGTGTCAACTTGGAGTTTAAAATAGCTATCTCATCCACTGCTATTATTGTTTTTAAGGAAAAAGAAATCATAGAAATACATGAGTTTAAAATAAAACTAATAATTGTAAAATTTAGCTAACCTAACTAAAAAGTAATATAGGTAACAGTGTAAATGTCCTCTTCACTGCCTGGTTTTCCTCTAATCCTGGTTAAACTGTCACTTGGAATTCTTTAAATGGCAATAATAGAAACCAGCCTAAATAACTGTCATTTTTTAAAAGGTATTTTTTTTTAGTACAGAACTCTGACAAATCAGAGTTAATTGGTCTTAAAAATGAAACCTACTGAGTGTCAAATATAACCATGTGAATGCACCTTTGAGGTTTGTCCTTTTCATTAGATCTAATACTATAAAGAGACCCTCAGTATACATTTCAATCAAACATACACATACTTTATTAGCTAACACATTCACCCAGAAATTTTACTGAAATACCATCACACATAGTTTAAAGACGCATATGTTCAAAATGTCCTTTTTAAGTTTCTGAGAGTTATGCATGACATTTGTGTTTCCAGTGAAATGACAATTAAATTTAATTTAACTTGAATCTTTGGCATCCCTGTTGCCTATCTTACTCCATGTCATTGTTTCCACATTTAATCAATTCTAGGGTGCACAATTTTTCTCATTTTAATGTATCCAAAATCAGTATATATGGCACAAGTGATGATGTCTTACAATTTTTGGCCAGGCAACAGCTGTACTAAAGCTTTCATTGCTGGTCTATGCATGGACATCTTAATTATTCTTGTCGATATGTCTGGATAATGGCTTCCCTGATATTTTAGTCAAGAAAATTTTTGATTTCCACTTGATGAAGGCATGCAAATCCCAGACATTGTCTAAAACACTACTTTGACATTTTCTTGGAAGATCAAAAAAGTGCCAGCATCAAAGCGTACAAGTTCAAGAGACTCTCAGAAACAGTAGTGGAGAATTCTTGTTGGTACAGAGGATAATATCGTATGGAAAATGTGCATTTTTTACAATTCTGAGTAGATAAATGACAGATTACTTTTATATGGACCTGGAATTAAATTCTTCTGGAAGATTCATAGATTGCTTTCACGATTATCCTTAAGGTTTCTATTTCGGATATTGAGAGAAAACATACTTTACATATTAAGGAATCAATCAATAGGTTATAGATACAGACAGAGGAAATTTCTCTACTGTCTACTAGAACAAAATTAACAGTTCACTAATCCAAGTCTACTTTTATGTCACAACTAAGTATCACTCATTAAATCAACCGGTCCCCTAAAGGAAAGATTTTCTTTCATTTGCCAAAATTTGAGTAAGTGTACTTAGAAGAATCTTATTCCTTTTTAAAAAAAAATTAACAATTTTATTTTTTAGAGCAGTTTTAAGTTTACAGAAAAATTGGGCAGAAAGTACAGAGAGCTCCCATAGCCCCCTTTTCTCTTACACAGTTTCCTCTATTATTAACATCTTGCATTAGTGTGGTACATTTGTTACAATTGATGAATCAATATGACACGTTATTCTTAACTAAAGTTCGTAGTTTGCATTAGGGTCTACTCTTTGTGTTGTATAATTCTATGGGTATAATTCTATGGAATATAGTATAGTATCATACAGAATAATTACACTGCCCTAAAAAAATGCCCTGTGCTCCACCTTTTCACCCCTCTTTTCTTCCCATTTCCCAAAACCCTGGAAGCCATTAATTGCTTTACTGTCTCTTTATCTTTGCCTGTTCCAGAATGTCATATATTTGGAATTATACAGTTTGTAGCCTTTTCAGACTGACTTCTTTCACTTAGCAATTGCATTTAAATTTCCTCCATGACTTTTTTTTTAAATATACATATGTATATATTTAAAAAGATATTTAGATTACATAAATGTTACATAAAAATATAGGGGATTCCCATATGCCCCACTGCGTACACCTTCCACATTTTCCCACATTAACAACATCCTTCATTAGTGTGGTACATTCATTACAATTGATGAAAATATTTTGGAGCATTGCCACTAAGCATGCATTATAGTTTACATTGTAGTTTACATTCTCTCTCGCACATTTTTGTAAGTTATGGCAAGATATGTAATAGGCTGATCTGTTGTTGTAATGTTATTTAGGACAATTCCCAAGTCCTGAAAATGCCCTCATATTTCACCTGTTTATCCCTCTCCCTGCTCTCGGAACCTCCAGTGGCCACTGCCTCCACATCAATGTTATAATTTCTTCCATTGATAGAATCACAATAAATTTATAGTAGAATACCAGTAAGTCGACTTTAGTCCAGGACAACTAACCCAGAACAACTAACCAGGAGATGATGATGGGCAAGGAACCAAGAGAGTCTACAACTGCAAGCAAGAGAGTCCCATCTATCTACCCAAAAGGATCGAAGCCCCCTCTCAATTAAAGGTGGAGTGGGCATCACCATCCCAGAATCCTCAGGACTGGGGAATGAGCTATTTGTGGCTTGATAGCTCATTTCTTTTTATTGCTGAATAATATTCCATTGTATGGATGTACCAGTTTGTTTAAGCATTCATCTATTGGAGGACATATTGTTTTTTTTTCCAGATTTGGCAACTATAAATAAAGCCACAATAAACAATCATGTGCAGGTTTTTGCGTGGGCATAAGTTTTAAAATCATTTGTGGGTAAATACCTAGAAGCATGATTATTGGATCATATGGTGTGACTATGTTTAGCTTTGTAAGAAACTACCTGTCTTCCAAAGTGGCTATATCATTTTGCATGCTCACCAGTAATAAATGAGCATTCCTGTTGCTCCACATCCTTGCCAGTATTTGATGATGTCAGTGTTTTGGTTTTTAGCCATTCTAATAGGTATGTGGTAGTATCTCATTGTTACATTACTTTGCAATTCCTTAATGATAAATTATTGTGATCATCTTTTCATTGGTGTATATATTTCATTGGTGTATATGCCATTTTTTGGCATATATCTTCTTTGGTGAGGTATCTGTTCATATTTTTTGCCCATTTTGTAATTGGTTTTTTTTTTTTTATTGTTGAGTTTTAAGATCTCTTTGTATAGTTTGGATACAAGTCCTTTATCACATATGTGCATGGCAAATATTTTTTCCCAATCTGTGGCTTACTTTTCCATATCCTTAACAGTGTCTTTCATAGAGTGGAAGTTTTTAATTTTAATGAAATCCAATTTATCAACTTTTTCTTTGGTAGATCATGCTTTTTGTGTAGTAAAATTCATCACTAAACTCCAAACTTAGATTTTATCCTGTTAACTTGTAGGAGTTTTATAGTTTTCTATTTTACATGTAAGTCTATGATCTATTTTGAGTTAATTTTTGTGAAAGGTGTAAGGTCTGTGTCTAGAGTCATCTTTTTCCATATGGATGTTCAGTTGTTCCAGCATCATTTCTTGAAAAGACCATCCTTTCTCCATTGAATTTTCTTTTCTCCTTATCAAACATCAGCTGACTATATTTCTATAGGTCTATTTCTGGACTCTGTTCTGTTCCTTTGATCTATTTGTCTATTCTTTTGCCAATTACCACACTGTCTTGATTACTGTCACTTTATAGTAACTCTTAACCTATTCTTTCTCAAGTCACTTTATAGTAACTCTTACCCTATTCTTTCTCAAGTACTAATTAAGAGACAACATTAGAAAACAATGACCTCAAAATCCAAGATAAACCATGTATGTATCACTATCAAACAGGAAATAAGATTGGGAGAGGAATGTGCTTCCTTAAATGCCTATGGTTATCAGCTGGAGAGATCAAGTGAAATTAGTCAAAATTAGAATTTACTCCCATATGTATGTCCCCTAGAAAAATGTATATGATTTTCCATCAATAGACATGTAAAAGAATGTTCATAGTAGCACTATTCATTACATCCCCCAATAGAAAACAACACAATTGTCCATAAACAGAGAATCAATAAATTGCGGGTATATTCATACAGTGGAATACTATACATCAATGAGAATGAATAAACTACAGCTACAGGCATCAACATTTGTGACTCTCATAAACATATTGCACAACAGAAGCTAGACACAAATGAAGTGTCTTCTGTATGATTCCATTTACATAAAGTTCAAAAACGTGCAAAACTATTCTATGGTTTTAAAAGTCAAAATAATGTTTATGCTTGGGAAGGTTTGTGACTAGAAGAGTGCCTGGAAAAATTTGCATCTAGAAGCGTGCATGTGTAGTAATTCTGTAAGATGGCTTAGAAAAACATATCAGCTCATGTTTATTTATTTCTGTTTGATATCATCATCAGATCCTTCTAGAATATACTCTCTGATGTCATGGATTGTCTTGTTCACAGCTGTATCCCCAGAACTGGAAGATGCCTGGCACAAAGTTAGTTCTCCTTAAATATTTTTTGAATAACTATAGGCAGGGCAGACAGCCCCAGGAATTCGGCACACTGTCAGTGGGCCTTACCTTGGAATATATGATAACCTATCCCCCAATGTATCAGAGTTGAACTCATTTATAATTTTCCTACACATAGTTCTTATGTCCCTTTTTATTTGAACCTTTAATTAGCACTATACCCATTAAATATGTGTCCTAGAGACTTAAATCTTTCACCTGTTCATATGCTGGTTGAGCCCTGAATTTCAGCAGAGTTGCAGCCAACACCTAACCTCCAATTCATCGGACTCACCCAGGACAACTAACAAAAGGATGATGATGGACAATGCCCATCCCAAAAAACAGAGAGAATCTACAACTGCAAGCAAGATGGTTCCACTCATCTGCCCCATGGGATCTAAGCCCTCTTTCAATTGGAAGCAGAGTTAGCGTCACCAACCCAAAATCCTCAAGATTGAGGAGTGAACAAACGTAAGGGGAGATTGCAACTATGGACTAAAATGAACATTATTATGCTAGCAATGGAAGATCTTGTAACATTGATATAAAGGCAATGGTCACTAGAGGTACTGAGAAGAGGGAGAGGGAAGAATAGGTGTAACATGGGGCATTTTGGGGACAGTAGAATTGTTCTGCATGATGTTGAAATGAAGGATACAGGCCATTACACATTTTGTCAAAATCTATAACATTGTGTGGTGCAAAGTGTAAACCATAATGTAAACTATAGACCATGATTAGTAGCAATACTTCAATATGTGTTCATCAGTTGTAACAGATGTACCAAACTAATGAAAGATGTTGTTAATGGGGAAAAGTGGGAGGGGAGGGGGGAGGTATATAGGAATCCCCTATATTTTCAATGTAACATTTATGTAATCTAAAGCCTCTTTAAAAATAAAAAATAACAAATTAACAAAAATTTGTTGAATGAATAAATAAATTAAAATTACTTACTAATGATACTGAACTGTATAAATAGGCAAAGAAAATTAACTAAGTTCCATGCATCCTAGAGGTATAGTTCCATTGATTCATTCATCAATTTATTCATTCATGTATTTGGTTTTATTTTTAAATTTAATCAAATTATATTGCCAAATACTATGCTAAGTGTTGAACATTGGAAGGTAAAAGAGCATCAACTTTTCCCTCAAGGATCTTACTAGTTTAATAGGCATATAAATATGTAAATGAAAAATTATATATTTCATTATGCAATTGCTGTAATATAGGTATCTACAAAATGCCGTGGAAATGTAGGAAAAGGAATGCCTTAGTAAGGCAAGTAATAGCTATTTGAAAATTGAAGGATAAGTAAAATTTATCAGACCGAAAAGGAAGAGAATTTCCTGGCTGAGGGAATGGCATAAAAATGTAAAAATGTGAAGACCGTGGTAAATTCATGGAACAACAAGTATTTCCAGAATGTCTCCACTCTTCACAACTCTGCTCTCTGACACCAGAGGATGACCTGTGCAATATGTATTGACTAAGACTCTTAATTTCTAGCTTCCAGTTGGTTTCACTCAATGTCAGTTACCATAAGTAGATGAGAGTTAAAAGAAAAACAATTAGTGTATCTACTCTCCTAGCTCCATTCCTGCTTTCTGTATTCCTCTTCTGAAAGCCAAACTCCTTGTCAAGAAGCCCTAACCTGAAACTATAGGTTTCTGTAGGTTCAGTTAACCATCCTCTCCTCTTGACCCTTCAGGTATAGGAGCAATATCAGCTCCCTACTGTTGCTAATCCAAGTGTAGCAGTTTGATATTATTTATGAATTCCAAAAAACAGATATTGATTAGGTTTGTAAACTGGTCTGTTCCTCTGGGCATGATACCCGTTGATTGATTGAAATTCAAAGACTTTACATTTGCTGGATTAAATCAAGATTAGGGCTTTTGTTCTTTAGTCATTAGGGAGGGCAGAGTTCAGTCCCAGTACCATTGGTGGGCTATATAAACTGATGCTCAATCAAGAAGACAGAAGTAGACATGTAGAGAAGATACACAGAGGGAGAGAGAGACATCTCCGTAGACATGGCAGAGGCCCAGGGAAGAGCGATGAGTCATTTGCCTGATAGTTTACAGCTGACCTTGTGAACAGAACAGAGCCTGGAAAGAAACAAGCCCCAGGAAGAGAGATGAGCCTTATGCCAGCCTACAGCTGAGATTGGAAGAAGCTGGACCCATGGAGCCTTAAGAGGGAAGAGGAGGGCTGAACCCTCACAGACATCGCCTTGCTTCAACTCGTGGCAACAGAGTTTGGTAAGGAAGTAACCTGAGTTGAACTCTTTAGGACCTTGTAACTGTAAGCTTTTACCCCAAATATGTACCCTTTATAAAAGCCAACAGATTTCTAGTACTTTGCATCAGCATCCATTTGGCTGACTAATACACCAAGGGACATGGCTATCCTTTATTGGTTTCCCTTAACCCTTACCACAACTTGGTAAATAGTTACTTCATTAATTTCTCTGTAATCCTCCATTTTGAGTAGAACATCTGTTTCCTTCTGGGACCCTGAAAAAAGTAATTGTCATCAGGAGTGGCCCCAAGAAGGAAATCTTCAAAATGGATTTCTTTAATTGAGTTGTTAACACATTTGAGGAGAATACTAATAACCTCCTTGCCAGAGGGAAATAGGAAAATAGTAATCTATGGCATGTAGTAGCATATTATTCAAATTATCATCTATGGTGGCATAGAATAGAGTATAGGAGGAAATCAAAATATTGGAAGATCAAGTAGCTATGACACTTGGTCACTTTGGGGGCTATGGTGATTACAAGATTGTGACTTGAGCTGGTTATTAAGGACAGTAGTAGAGGAGGCACAAAGAGAAAAAGACAAATTGAAAGCTTTGAATACTAAACGTAATGAATAAACGGAAAATTAGAAAGCCTATCTCCTACAGGTGCAGAGTAAATATGGCTGAGGATCAAATCCATGACTTGACTCTAAGAGTTGCAGAGTTTTGGTGCCAAATGTGCAGCCTTATCAGATCTCTTAGGCTTATTTGATCTTGTGAGCAGGAACTAGCGTGCATTCTACATGGCTTACTAAAACACATCTATGCCAGAGGATGGAGATAAAACCCACAAAAGTTTTGGGGCCTTCCACATAATTAAAGTTTCTGGAATCCATATAAATATGGAACTTGTTATGATAAACTTTCTAAAATGAGAGGCACATTATACTGCCCAACACAAAGAAGGGGTACAATTTGGTGGGCTTCTTTGGATATCAGGGGCCACACATACCACACTAGGTATGCTGCCCCAATTTATTTACTCCTCCAATTTATTTACCCATAAGGCAGGTTTGAGTGGTGCCAAGAATATGAATAGGTTTTGCAGTAGGTGCAGGCTACAGTGTAAACTGCCTGGCCACTTCAGCCTTAGACTCCAGCAGACCAATCTATATTTGAACAGTGTGGCAGTATCTGGCATGATATGAAAGCCGCTGGGGTTTTGGAGTAAGGTCATCTTTTTTTTTTTTGCCATTTACTCTTTTTTTGTTGTTGTTAAATATTTTAAAAGATGCTTAGATTACATAAATGTTACACAAAAATTATAGGGATTCTCATGTTCCCCACTTCCCACACCTCCCACAACCTCCCACACCTCCCACAACCTCCCACCTAAACATCTTTCATTAGTGTGGCACATCACCTGCAATGGATATACACATCCTGGGGCTTTGCCACTAAGCATGGACCATAGTTCACATTGTAGACCACACTCTCTCCCACACAGTTCTGCATGGTATATGCTGATGTAAAATGGCCTATATCTGTCATTGTAATGTCACTCAGGATAATTCCCAAGTCCCAAAAAAGTCCCTGTATTACAGCTGCTTTTCCCTCTCCCTGCCCCAAAAAAGTCCAGTGGCCACTGGTTCCACCTCAACGTTGTAATTTCTTCCATTGCTTGAATCACAATATGTCTACAACAGAAAACCAGTAGGTCCACTCTAGTCCATAGTTTTTCTCCCAGTCCTGAGGAGTCTGGGATGGTGATGTCCACTCCACCTCCAAGTGAGAGGGGGCTTATATCCCATGTATAAGATGGATGGGATTATCCTACCTGCAGCTGCAGACTCTCTCCATTCCCTGGGATGGCCGTTGTCCATCATCATCTCCTTGCCAGGTGACTTGAGTGAGTCCATTGAGCTGTAGAGTAGGAGTTGCAGCTCCACCAAGATTCCAGACACAGCTGGCACATGGGCAGGCCAAAGGCTCCCGTCTCTGAAAGTACACCTACAAACTCCAGCACCACATATAGGTTTGAATAGAAGGGACTGATGGACCATGTGCAGGGAGGACTTATTTGAGTCCAACTCTGTCACTCTCAGGAGCACAGATTCCAAAGTAGAGCCCACTGATAAGGCATCAATCTCTGGAGCTATCCCCCCTTATATAGGACCTGGGTGTCTCCAGAGCCCTCAGGAGCCCCTCTGTGTGGGGTGATATCCAC
>JAQZBX010026255.1:0-19648 GCA_029593785.1 Cabassous unicinctus
TTTTTTTTTTCTGAATAAACCAGGCATCATACATGGCACCGCAGACATTTCCAGGGTTTCCAGTTTTGATGACTAAATCAAAATGTTACGACATCTGCCCTATTTTTCAGGCAATTTCTCAACATAAAAACCAATGCCAATTATTCGGCATTTAGCTCATTTAACTGAAGCATCTGAAGAGCAACTGTGATCTTGGAGCTAAACCACATGAGCTGAAAAGGAGGGAGAGACATTTTTCTATTTCAAGACTGTGCAATAGGCTAGATCATGGAATTAGGCTTTTTAGTCTTGGCCCTTCTACTAAGCCGGCTGTGTAACCTTAATTCAATTTCTCTGAATTTCGGTTTCTTCTTCATGATAAAAGAAGGGCTGGGTTTAGATCAAGGGTTAACTTGAGTTCCAAGGAAAGGTATCAGGAGGTCAAAGAATCCCTAGAAACTGCAGACAAAATTTGATGTACACATGTCTTTTCCTAGGACGTGGATTCATGGTTTTCATTAGAATCTAGTTGGGCCTGGGGCTCAAAATTTTAAGCACCACTGATGTCTAACCATTTCTCCAGTTCTGCTAAGCTTTGATGCTACCTTTTAAGAATGTCTGTCTAGTTCATCATTACCAGGTACACTCATGAAATACACACATATGTACGCTGCCCAGTTGGGCACAAGACAAAGAGGAGACAAAATCTGAGCCTACTGGGAGTTTTAGGAATACCACTGTCATTGATGTGGGAAGATGAGGGGAGCACACAGAATCCTACTAGACCTGTCATCATATCACAGACCGATAGATTATACATCCAAGCTTTCCTCAAACTCAGTTTTGGGGCAGCCAAGCTCCTTTCATATCCTGGCAGAGGTGTCAAAGACGACTTTTGTTTCACTTGAGGTGAGACTTGCAGAATGAACAAGATTTTGGTCTGCTGGGTTAGAGAGTGGGGGAACATTTTTGGTGGAGGGATTTTCATAAACAAAAGGGTAGAACCAAAAAGCATGGCACATGTTGAGGGAACAGGAAGTAATCCAGGTTCCCTGCAGAGTGTGCTGCGAGGTAGGTGGGAGTGGGCAGGGTAGGGGGATGTGAACAATATTGTGTAAAATCTTTACTATCAGAATGAAGTGTTTGTACTTAATATTATAAGCAATGGGACTACTGAAGGTTTTTGGAAGAAAAAGAAGATCATAGAGTTACAGAAATTTTGAACTCAAGATTCCCCTCATTTTACATAAGGGGAGTCAGAAACTAGAACCCAGAGAGCCTGCCAGATTCCCAAGTCCAAGTTCTCTGCATTACACCAGTTGCCTCTCCAGGTTATGCTGGTAGCAGTGTGGAGGTAGCAGTGTGAACTGAAATCCAGGGGGAAATGAAAACTTGGACAGCCAGGGGAGGGGGAGAGGGGTGAGGCTAGGGCAGAGGAGTGTCCAGGGGGTCTCCCTTCTCTCTCCTTCAGGGGGCTCCCAGCACTTCTTGTTCATTTCCATCAGAGAGGTGGGGGCATTCGGCTGCACTCATTGGCCAGCCCAGAAAGCAAGGAGTCAACTGGCCAATGCTAGTTCAAACTATGAACTCTCAGCCCACCTGTGCATTCCCTAGTAAAAATGAGGCCAGAAAACCCAGCCAGCTGTGATCAGAAGCAGCCCTGGAACTGTCCCTTTAAGGGTCCTGCAGATGATTTTAGGATTTGGGCAACTCTGAGGGTTTTCATTCTGGCTCTGCTAAAGCGTGCCCAGGCATACCCTGGCTCAAATCCACTTAGTAAATAAGGGCTATATACACCAAAGCCCCCAGAGCTGCTTTCCTGATGGACTGCAGGGCCAGACAGGGACGTCAGTCATGCGGGGTTCCTGAGCGTGGCTCCTCTCACACGCCTGCCTCATGCCAGGGCTCCTGTCTTGTCCCTTGTCCTGACTCTCCAGTTCATGTCCCCTGTGACTTCTAACTTGAACAGATTAATCAACTCAGAGCTGGGATGTCATCAGCCTGAGTATGTCTGACAAAGGCACAGATGTGTCAAGCACTTAAGTGTAAGTGTGAATGATGAAAATCCAGCGTGCAGAATTCTAAGTCGGTAGTCCTCTTTTCCTTTTCTGCACGACCTTTAGTTTGTAACAATTTTATAAAGACAGAACCAAGAAAGAAATCACGGGCAGTAGCTTCTATGATAAAAGCAGAGTATCAACCCAACAGATTCTTTAATGATGACACATATTAGGCACTCCATAAAGAAAAGCCAATTGAATCAATGGCGTCTTTTGATCTTGGTCAGTTCCTCCTTTCTCATGAACTAAAAGGATGACCTTCACCAGCATTCAGGGATTGGCATGCCAGCTGATATCAGCTGACCGTGTGGCCAAAGCCACCTTTCACTTTCCAGGGTAAACTGTGGCCAACACCGAGCTGGTATAGAGCAGGTGCTCCAAACCTTTTAGTTTTGTTTCCTTTCCCCAGCCCTTCCTACATAGCGGGGCCATGCTGAAACCTCATGCTCGATGGAGATGACTGAACTTAACTGTAAGAGTCCTTCTCTAGGCAGAAGAGGCTGCGCAGCCCAGAGATTTAGCAAGTGCTCGCCTGGCCCGCCAGAGGCAGATGGCCTCTGTTCAAATCCTACCTTGGCTGATTATGAGCAAGTTATCTGACCTCTCTACACCTTGATTTCTTCATCTGTAACATGGGGATAATAAGATATGGTAGCTGTGAAGAATAAATGAGTTAACCACATAGTATACGTGAAGTGTTCAGCATAAGCTCCTAATCAATGTTAGCTGTTTTAATAAGGTGGCTCTGAAGTTTGATTCTGCCAAACATCTAGCTTAGTGGTAGAGGCCAGTGAAAGAGAGAAAGGTGCCACCCAGATATGTCACGTGGGCACAGGAGCAGAATTGAAATGCAGGGTCACTATCTAAGAGCTTAGAAGAGAGCAATAGTTTAGGCTAGTCTACTTCTTTTATTCTTCCAATCTGGGTGGGCAGCTTTGTAAGGTTTCACTCAAAGGACACAGAGACCTCTGGCCGTCTATTTCAGGGTGACTTTTGAGTATCTCTTCACTTCTGTTTGTGGTTCTTCCAGATAGCAGATAGCTAAAACTGCTATTGTTTCAGCTTGCAGAGCTAGATGGGACTTAGAAACCGACTAGTTTTCTTGTTTTAGAGTGAAGGACTGAAGCCCTGGTGGTAAGTTGTCTAAGGTCACCCAGCTAGTCAGTGCAAAGCCAGGGCTAGTTCTCAGGTGTCCTGAAGCCCAGGGCAGAGCTCCCTCTACCAAGCCTGCCCGGCTTTCATTTTCTTTGCTCTCGCTCACTTTGGGTCCTGCCTTCAGGCCCAGCTTCCCTGGTGCACGTCAGTGACTTTTCTTTGCCTCCCTCCCTCCCAGGCCTGGGCTTGTCAGCGCCTTTCCTGCCCCTGGCACCTCAGGATTCAGGCTCCCTCCTGGCTCTTGCCACACACCTCCCTGATGTGTCCTTCCTTGCAAACATGCCCCCTTCCAGCCCAGGCGGGTCAGCCTGGGCCTTAGGACCTCTGAGGCCTCAGGACACTTGCCTGGCGGTACCGGAAAGGAGACTCAGAGGAGAGCCTGTACGCGAGAAAATGATTCTTGGTCCATTTCTCTGTCCTTCTCATCTACTCTTTTTTTTTTTTCTTTCTTTTTCTGTCTTCCTCACTCCCTTTGCTCAATCTTCCACCCTGCCTTGCTCTTCTGCTTCATGTTCCCGTTCTCCTACTTTCTCTCTCCTTCCCAGCCCTTTCCCCTTTACCCCTTTCCCACCCTTCCCAGTGCCGTTTTCAGTGTTGCCACCTTCAGGGTTCTCCTTGGCCTCTGCCCTTTTTTCCACTCTCTAGTCCCTCTCCAGCCCTGTCTCTTTCCCCATTCCCTTCCTCTCACCCTTCAACACATCTGTTAGTAATCTGAGTCCTCTGAGGCCTGCTTGAAACAAAAAGGCTTCCCCCACCCTCAGGAACCTGGCACAAAAATTCCTGGATAAACCTTCCCTCCCTCCCCCAAATCTCCAGTTTTCCCAGATATTCCTGAAACGAAACACCACCCTAAAAAGGACCCTGCGCCCCAAACCGTTCACCGCCAAACTCGACCGGGAGACCCCACCCCCATCCCAACCCACCCCTCCCTCGGCAGCCTGCTCAAGGGCCCAGATGTTGGAGACATTTTCCATGGCCGAAGGAGCGGCCCTCCGCTGCCCAGATGTGTTCCTCCGTTGCCGGGAGGCAGGGACAGAGGACTCTAGCTCACTCAGGGGACGCGGGGACAACGGCTCGGAATCAGCGAGTGTCACCGTCCGGATAGTGGACTGTGTTGGCCCGGGGCCATCCAAACTGTCGCCCTCCGCGAGGCACTCACCTAGCAAGAGAAGGAAGAGGGACATCCCGATTCCCGGACGCGGGCACTTCGCGGCTCAGCCGCTCCCCGGCTCCGGGGCGGCCAGGCGCAGCGGAGCGACCCTCGGCGAGCTGGGCGCGGTGCCTCGGGGCGCGCGCGGGGTGGCTGCAGCCATGTGCCGGCGCGGGAGCCCGCCCCGCGCCCGTCGCCCCCGGTGCCCCGCACCGCCCAGCGCGGAGGGGCTTCCCCACCAGCTCGCGCCCGGACGGGAGCGGGGATCAGGGTCAGGGAGGAAAAGGAGAGGCGGGAAGGCGCTCCCGCTTCGTGGAACACTTTTCCCTGTTTGGGAGAAAAAAAAGGAGTGAAGAAAGAGAGAGAGAGGGAAAAAAAAAATAGAGTGAGCTGGAACCACATGGTTGCCTCCCACCGGCAGCCCCTCCCTCGCTCCCTCCCTCCCTCCCTCCTTGCGGCGTTTGGGGTTAGCAGTGGGGGCGAACGGCCGCCAGAAGCGAGTTGGCCCTAGGCAGGGCTTCCCTCGGGGCGGGGAGGCCGGGCAGAGAGCGGGGCTGGGGCCCTCCAGAGGCGGCGGAGGGGAGAATCGGTGACACTCGGTCAAGGGCCAGAGATGCATGAGGCCTGGTCAGTTCCTCCCTGAATCCGTTCTCATTTTGTCCTCTCTAGTCTCTCTGGCATCCCCTTTTCTCTCGCTCACGCAACTCTCCTGGCTGCATTCCTCTTTGCAAGCGGTCTTCTCTTTCTTCTTCCCCCTCTCTCTCCATTTCTTTCCTTATTTACATTCTTCTTGCCTCTCCTTCCTCACCTCCTCCCTCCTTCTCCTTTTTCACTCCCCTCTTTTCTCCTCTCCCCTCCCTATCTGGCTTTGTTCGGGTGAAACCACCAGACTGACCATTTAGACAGTGAAGCGTCGAGGTGGGCGAGTTGACAACCAGTTTGGTTGTTCCTCTCCTGCCTTAATTACCTGCGGGTCTTGGCGTCCCACCGCACGCTCGGCCTCGCCTTTGCTCTTTCTCTTTCTGCTGTCCGTAGGCGCAGTAGCTCATCTCAGCCTAGCCAAGTGGGGATCCGGAACTCGGTCGCAACCGGGCCCGCTAAGCAGCCTTGGTGCTAATCACCGTGCACGTGGCGCCGGCCAAAATCTGCACCACCCCCTTTTGGAAAGGAAGGAAGGCAAAGGGATCGGGATTCCCTCCGTGCTAGGGCGGGCGCTGCGCGGGAGCCAAGGACGGGGCCAAGGAGGCCCGCCGGGGGCTGGACGCGGGCGGAGGGCGCGGCTCGGGGGCGCGGAGCAGCCCCAAGGGTCCAGCCTCGCCAGCTGCGGGGCCTGCCAGCGGGGACCTGCAGCTCAGCGGGGGCTGGAGGGGACCCGAGAAGGAGAGGGCAGGGAGGGCCGGGCTTAGGTCTCAGCGGCCCGGAGTTCGAGCTGTGCAGGGGCCCTGGGGACTCTCAGAAACCTAGGGGTGCCCATGGAGCGGCGGCGGCCTTTTTCCTCGGTCCTACCGAGGCAGGAGAATGTGATCCCTCAACTTCCGCCTAACTGGTGCCCACAATAGGAGCTTGGGGCGCAAGCTCTGAGAAACCAGGTTACAGTAAAAGAGATGAAACCCTCCAGGGCTGGCAGATTGCTGGGTCTTAGAACCCAGGGGCTGTATAGTAAGTACTCTCTAATTAGCTAATTCTCCCCAGTTGTAAGGAAAACCAGCCCCATTTTATAGATGAGCAAAGCAGAGGCACAGAAAGCGAAAGCATGGTTGGTCCTTCCAGGCTGGAGATCAGGTGCGGAGGTGCTCTAGTAGAATATCAGGATTTGCTCACACACTCTCTCATTCAAAAACTATTAAGCAACTACTCTGCGCCAGGTGCTATTTTAGGTGTTAAGGACCCAAACTGAATAGAACTTGGTAACTGACATTTTTAAAAATGCGTAACTACTATGTCATGGGTGGTGGACACCAACTATAGATCAGGAATCATTTTCATGTTTAATATTTATCATTTTTTAAAATTCTGATTTCTATGCTAAGAGATAGGCATTTTTTAAAATTCCATTTTAAAGAAGAGGAAATATGGTCTAGAGAGGTTATTTTCCCTAGGATGACAAAATATTAAAACCAGGTCTCTTGGACCCTAAAGAATATATTCCATTCTATACGTCTTATCTAGTAGAGCAAATAGAAATACAACTACAATTCAGTGTGTGTTAAAGAAAGTGTTAATTCTCCCTAAAGGATGGAAAAGGGGGGAGGGGCACTTCATAGAGAAGGTGTTTTGGGGTTTTAAAAAATTTCACCTTAAATTTAAAAAAAAAAAAGTCATAATTTCAGACCTATAGAAAATTTGCAAAAAT
The DNA here is from genome assembly GCA_029593785.1 of Cabassous unicinctus. NCBI lineage: Eukaryota > Metazoa > Chordata > Mammalia > Cingulata > Chlamyphoridae > Cabassous > Cabassous unicinctus. Next base: position 6,698 of record JAQZBX010026255.1, read on the forward strand.
AGTACAAAGAATTCCTGGACATCCTTCACCCAGATTCCCTAAATATTCTTTTTTTTTTTTTTTTTAAATACATGCATCTTATCCTTTTTATTTCTCTCTAGAGGAGATGTTTTTGCAAAAGTTTTTAAAGATCCTTCTGGACCCCTGGCCTTTCTTAGGACCCTGGTGACACCACTGCGGCTTATTGCTTGAACACAGGCATGTGGGTGGAGACAGGCTTGTGTGCAAAGCAGCATTGCTCAAGCTGAAGGTAACAAGACGCCTTCAGCTCCAGGTCATTAGTCACCAGCTCAGGAAATGATTAGACCAGGCTGAGGTTGGGTCATAAACACTCAGCTTTCCCAGATCCAAGGTCTTGTAGTCAGTAGGTATTTGGCACAGTAGATATTTCTTGGGGATGACTCCCCCTGAATCTGAAGTCTCTTTTCTACTGTCGACCATGTGAAGGCCAGAGGAGGAGAGGGCCTCTGGCTCCTAAGTCAGCAACCCATTGCCTGCCTCCTCTGAGTCCCACACCGACTGGGCTGGGCACGAGGCCTGGGGCAGTCCTTTCCCTAAATGGACCTCTGAGTCTAGTGGGAGAGAAAACATCTACATGTGAAATGTTTCAATAACAATTCAAGAAAGTTATGTAGTTAAGTGTCAGAATAAATGATCCTGGCAATAAGAAACACTGGGAATTCCAAGAAAGGAGGCGGCACTGCAGGCTGAGGTGGTTGAGAGCGTTCCTTGAGAGAATGATTCTTGAGCCAGGCCTTGGGGGAGGACTAGAATTTCATTAGATGAGAGGCCCTGGGGGACCTTCTGGATGGGATGGGGGAACCACACCTGTTCAAAGTCAAGGAGTTAGGAATAGCTTTGGTGTATTCAGGGGACATTGAATGATGTGATATACATGAAATGAAATATTTGTGTCCTGGTTTGAAGCAAAATTGTGAGAAGTCCTGAATGTGAGGCAAAAGATTCTGGCACTTGTTCTGCAGTCTCCCCAGACTCATTGGAAAATGTGTAGCAAACAGTACCTTGAGGAGAACCATATTTTGGGGAGCTTGAATGGGCACCTTCTGGCCAGCAAATTCTTTAATACTCCATACCCCCATGCTTTAATACAGAGAATGGATATGTTATCAATCTTTTGAGATATGCATATGCAGTGTCTGGACAAGTCCCCTATCATCCCCACTCTTGGGGGAGCCAAAGAGTGCCACCCCTAAACCTCTCCTTGATAGAAATCCAAGGGCCACCATGAGCTGTGCATGATGCATTGGAAGAGAAACTTGAAGCAGAAGAAATTATTAGAAACTATAGCAATAAGTGCGGGAGCTGGGAGCTTTGAAGGAGGATGGTGAAACAAACACAGAAGACATTTGGAAGAAAGATTAGACAGGGGAAAGTAACCAATGACCAAAGTGGGCAGGAGAGGGAGTAGAAGACAAAAGAGGCACCAAAGGTGAGTATAAGTGACCTAATACCTTGTTATATATAAGATGAACTGCTACCACTTACTGAAACCACCTAGTATAGCTCAGGGATTATAATCATCGTCTTTTTGTTGTTGTTAGTTCATGTTTTTTATTAATCCACACACAATTACATGCCATCTGGTTTGTTGAAGCAAAAACTCAGACAACATTTGCCACCGTATTGTCTGTCAAAGTGGCTGGCCATGAAACTCCAGCGCCTTGTTCATCTGAAGGGCACTCCAGACAAAGGCAATTAATTTTGCTGTCTTCATCCACCTGATAGTATTTTAACCTTCTTTCTCTTATACTTATTTTTCTTTCTTTCTCTTATGCTTATTTGTCTTGGGAGTAGTGTAAGACTTCTTCCTTTTCTTAGCACCTCCACAAAGTCTCAACACAAGATGAAGAGTGGACTCCTTTTGAATGTTGTAGTCAGACAAGGTATGTCCATCTTCCAGTTGCTTGCCAGCAAAGATCAGTCTCTGCTGATCAGGAGGAATGTCTTTAGACATGTAGGCCTAAGGGGCGCTTGTCCTTCCTCAATGCATGTCAGGGGGAATTGAGTCACAGCTTGTTAATTATTGCAAACCTAGTGAAGGGGAACCTCTAACACTTTCCTTATTCTGGATCTTTTATTTATTTATTTATTTATTTTAAGTTTAGAAAGCACTTTTATTCTACGTGTTGCTGATGATTAAGATGGCATGATCGTGTTGACCTGACACCTAAATACCATTACCTACAGATTGAGGATAGCTGTTTCCTTCTTGTTTTCAGACTTCCATCCCATAGATCCAACTGGCCTTTTCTATCTGATTGCTCATGAATAACCCTACACATGGTATACTCTAGCCACACTAACTTTCTCACCATTCAACACAGAATTACCTGGTGTGCTCATTTAAACATTTACTTTCACTGTTTCTTCTACCCAGAGTGTCTTTGACTGAGGATATTCTAGGTTGCATTGCAGAAGCAAATAACCCCCAAATCTAAGTGACATAACCCAACAGAAATTTATTTCTTGCTAACACTTTATGCTTAATGCGGGTTGTTGAAGGGGGCAGGGAGGTGGGGGAGGGCCTTGCTCCACAAGGTCTCTCAGGGACCCAGGTTGACTGAGACTCTGCACATTATTTAATATCTCTATGTTTCCTCGTTTATAAAATGGGAATAGGCCACTCACCCTGCACTGTGCCCACGGTCCCTGCTTCGGCATGGACTGTATACTTTCTCATTTCTCTTCTTAATAAACAGAGAGTGATCTCTGTATGGGACCCTGAATTCCAGTTCAACCTGTGTAAGAGAGAAGGAGGCAGATCTGAGGGCCAGAGACCACGTGGTCATGTCTCCTTAAAGGGATGAGGAAATGCACTACCAAACCTGTCAATTTTAAATAAGCTCAGGGAAGAACCTAGAAACCCAGCCTTATTTCAAGGAAAGCTGGCAGATGTAATAAATATACCCTTTTGGTAGATCCTAACTCTAGAGAAGGACAGATCTGTCTAGGAACTCCAGTCTGCCTTGGATATCCGTAGAAAGCTGCAGAAACTTTCCCTGGGCCCCCAAACTTCCATTAACTCCCTTTTAGAAACAGCCTTCTCAGTTTTCAGCAGTCGAGACCATGTCACCAAGATGGATGTTGCCAATATGGAGAAGATAAGGAGGGGCAGGCGCAGGACTGGGACAGGCTCACCTTTTAACTGTTGCCATTAAAGGCACCAATCACCTCACGGTTCCCCGAATCCAGGCTCCCCGTTAGTAGGAACTTGGCCCCAAGCTGCCTCACCATGGGACTGCTGGGGCCTTGCACCAGCGGAGGACGGAAGGGGCCTGAAGTCATGCGTGAACCACCAACCAGGAGGCCTTGGGTGACCCTTGACCCTTAATTTAATCTTTAATTAAGATTAATTTCTTAATGAACATGTGCTAATTTTTTAATTAACATGTGCGCTCACTGGGACGCAGAGACTGACAATTGCAGGTAGGAAGTTTATTGGGAAGCTCTTCCAATGGAGGGGTCTGAAGAATAGATTTCAGCCACCCCCCCACCCCACCCCCGCATGGCGGGGGTCTGAAGAGAGACTTCAGACCACCCTTGGAGGGTGGATATGACTTTATATAGTACATCAATAAGTGGGAAACTGAGTACAGCCTGGGGCCAAATGGCCAGAGGGGGTGTGGGCTAGGAGGTCTTGGAATGTGGGAGGGGTATCTGCTCCACTGTTTATTCTTGGGAGGGGACAGGCTGTGATGGCTTGCTCAATTGGCCAGGTGGGTTATGGCTGGAGGCTGCCTCTCCTCAACCTATGCCACAGGGGCATTGATTCACAGTCCTATGACCTGTCAATCATTGCAAACCTCTGTAAGGGGGAACCTCTAACAACATGGGAGCCAATTACTCGGTCCTAGCCTGCACTCCAGACCTCTCTAACCTTGGCTGTGCCTAAAGAGGGAAGTGAATGGGAAATTAAGATCTAGGCCATTTTACTAAACCTCTCCCTGGAGAATAAGGAACCTCCTCATATGCCATCAATTAAGATTAAACGGTTCCTGACTATTCCTAGCTCCCTGCCTATTGCCTTGTATCAATCTAATCCTTCCAGCGAAAAAGCCTTCACAGGGCTTTACTCCCTTCACAGGGCTTTACTCCTCGTCGGGAGGTAACTAATGGAATGCAGCCCGGGGGGGCAGGGCTTCTCTGCACCCCTTAGCTCCATACTTAGCAGCTTCCCAGGGTTTTTCCTGGAAGAACAAAGCTGGAGGGTCCTGCATGAGGTTTCTGCCATGGCTAGACACTGGGAGCTTTGCATCTAGGTGATTCTAAAGGCAGGTCTTTCCCTAAGCTAAGTGTGTAAAATTCTCTCTTCTGTTCTAATCTGTGCTTGCTTTAACTTTCTCAGTCTGCTCTTGCCTAGGAACTCGTAAATCAGATTTGAGGTTCGCCTATTACAAATTGGACAACTGTGAAAGGTAACCTAAAACTGAGTCTTTAAATGTCAGTACTAGCTTGCAATGAATCTGATGTATAAAAGAATTAACATGGAATTGGTTCAACTGCTGGAAAAGCAGAAAAGCTTAGCAAAGTTGTTACTAATAAAATTGTTTCGGTTGCTTAGTTAATAAACAAGTACCTGATTTGTTCTAAAGTGAAAACTTACTACAAACTGTAAGAGTTAAGATCATTATATAGAAGCCTTTATATTATAAAACAGGGGAAGGATAATATCTGGAATTGCTTTAACTGGGTGGATTTAGCCTAGACCTGCTAGAGTAGTGGTAATTATAAACTGAGTTTACCTTTGTTTATGGTTCCTTCAGGTCTAACCACACCCTTGTTCATGCTTGCTCTAGTAATGGTAATTATAAACTAAACTTACCTTTGAATATGATTATTTTGTGACTAGCTTCACCTCACCCTTAGACTTCAGCTATTGTGATGATAATTCTAAACTGAGTTTGCCTTTGTATATGGTTACTTCAGGCCTAGCCTCACCCCTTGCCTTTGCTTATGGTTATTTCATGACAACTTCTGCCCTGCCCCCCATGGCTCAGGGGAAGGCAAATTTAAGACACCTGTCCCCATCCCCTGTCCTTCCACTGGTATTAGTGACCCTCCTTTCTTTCCAGGTATGGGCTAGATTGCTGGCTGGTGGAATTCTCGACCCTTGGGGTTGGACATCCACTCTTCCAGTCCAGTGGCCGAGGACTGGGGAGCAGGGCCTCCCACCCCAAGTGTTTATGCTTCTAAAAGCAGCAAGTCATGAGAAAAATCAGATTTCCCTGAGACTTCAGTGACCTCAGTGAGTATTTACTGGAATTAGTCTTGCTCATCCAAGGTCTGTCAAAATCAAAATGGGAAATAAGCAAAGCTCTGAAGTAAAGGAAAATGTTGTAAATTGTATTTTAAAGCATTGGGAACAATTTGGTTATAAGCCACTAATTAAAAGGAATGAAATTCTTGTGCAAAACTGCATGGTCATAGTGCAGAGTAATTAGAAATAGGCTTCAAAGAGATCTTTTGACTATAATGCTATTTTACAGTTAAACTTGTTTTCTAAGAGAATGAAAATTATAAGTATCATCAGTGAGTTGTGTTTTTGTGTCCAACTCTCTATTTGTGTCTGCCTATTTGCTATATTTTCATATATCAGGATGATAATATCAAATTAACAAATGAAACTTCTTAAAAGAGCTCTATTCAAATTGTTAAAAATTAAATATGGCATTATATATGTGAATGAATATTCCTGGAACCCAAATTAGGCTAAGCAGGATGGAAAGGTCATATAGAAATCTGATAGAAACTATTGGTAAAGGGAAAAAGATTTTCCTGAGCTCTTTGACGTACCCAGCCCCCAGGGCTTTCTCTTTGCAGGAGTTATGAGGGAGGGGCTGGGTGTGGCAGATTAAAACTATCTTCTAGGCTGGGGAATTCAAGAATCATAGTTTGCCCTGTAGTTCCCCAATTTAAACCTTTTAACAGCCTTAAAATAAGGTTGCTTAATAATCTTATCAAATTTCAATAAATAAAGAAAAAGTCCTTTAAAAACTATAGAAAAACCTTTTAAAACAAATTCAATAATTATAATTATTCCAGAACCTAGCAATCAGTATGTTTTTAAGACTATTCACAGTTTCAATTCTATTTAGCCTTGGTGTTATCTCCCTAGGTTTATAGAATACCAATTAAATAAATTAATATTATATGTATTAAATCTTTAAGATGATAAAGTTGTAAGTTCATTTCCAATGAAATTAAGGTAAAGAAAGAAATGTAGATCTGTCCTCTCTTAAATGGATAAAGCAAATTTCACTGGTTGCTAGTTGTAATTTAATAAGCTTATTTTAAGGTAAATTAACCAGTCTATGTGGTTATGGTTAATTATAAGGAGTTTGTAAAAGCAGCTTCTAAACTGAAGCATTTAAAATGGTTAATTCCAGGAAGCTATTATTAATTAGAAACCTAAATTGATATTCATAGCAAAAAAAAGTAATTTCACAACAGGGAAACCTGTCAGAGGCCACCTCAATCTGCATATTAAAGTGTTGGTAAGGAAAGATAACCATTAGGGATCAGGTTTACATAAATAATGGAGAAAGGAGTTTTTCCAATACTGCTAAAATAAAATACCTGTTAATTAATGTAATCATGACAATAGTTAAGTTCATTTAATATGATATAAACTGCATTGGAAGTGTTTAGAAAGTATATAAAAATTAAATGAGATAGATTTCAATATTGTCAAACTCTTGTGCATTCAGATCAGGCCTTCAGTACACTTCATGATGCCTCTCCATTTGAATTATTGGCTAGGTTGGTCACTGACCCCTAAAATAATAAAAGTATCTACTACAGCTCTGGTTATGCTCCTGAAGTGGATGGTGACTACATTGCAGACTCCTGCAGCAGCCAGCAAAGGCTCAATATGGCCAGATGTACAATGGACATAGTCTCCAGACTGACTGTTTCATAGGGCCAAGGGTGCTATGCATCCAGCCGGTGAAACATTGGAGACTTACCCTCCTAGTCTCACTCTAGGATCAATGGTGTTGCAGCATGCTGGCTGTGGGAAAGACATACCAAGTGGAGCAACAATTACCCAAGTACTGTGAGTAGAACTTAAGCCAACACAATTGGCATTATGGCCTGCTCCCATGGAGAAATAACGTGTATGGTATTGCAAACCTGAAGCTTAGATCTATTAACTGCAGCTCCAAGGGGAAATTGTGCATTGATTAGTATTAAGTACTGTACCTATATACCTGATGAATATGATAATATCTCTTCTATCCTAGATCATATGCAGAAGGATATGGAAGATGTTAAAAGTCTGGGTAAACTTAATTCATTTTCTAAGTAGTTAATGAATGTGTCTATAAAATAAAAGAATAGCTCTCTTAAGTATTGTCTTTATTTTGCTTGCCATATGCTTGTCTTGTTGTTGCCTATACTGTCTTTGTGAGTTTATGTCTAGGGCAGTGCCTCTCTTCCTACGTCTCCTAGCTGTCCTAAGCATAACCACTGCTGTGCGAATTGGGGTTGGCAGTTTATACCCAAATCCAGCAAGTCTACCACAATCTCTCCCTAGAGTTAACCAACAGCATAAAATAACTCAAGGAAGAATGCTGTTTCCCATCAACTTTAGGAGGTTGCAGCCTCTGATGGCACCTGTCCTTTCTCACTCTTGTGGTCCAGTGTGTCATGGCTGGCCCCCTTTTTGGGCCCATTTACCACCATCTTCTTTATCCTTTTAATGAGACCATGTATCTCCAAAATTCTAATTAAGTTTATTTCTTCCAGAATCGCACCTCATTAGTCATACGGGGATTTCATCCAGTTCCAACCGGGGTGTCAGACCCATCTTCCCTCAACTGCAATAGAATAGCCAGAGAGGTTTGTGCCCTGTCAGGCAGGGACTACTGCTCTAACCAGCAGGAAGTAGCTACAGAAGAATGACCATTGTCCCTCAGCACCCCCTTAAGAATAAGGATGTGAACTCTCTGAGGAGGGCGTTGAGGCAGGTTAGTATAGTGAAAGGGGGAAGGCGGCTGGCCCAGCAAACAACATGGCTGATAGACAACATGGCCGACAGACCACAAGGCTGTGAGACCCCACCCGGAAACCTCCTGAGAAGAAGTCTCCCAGAAGAACATTGTGAAATCTGGCCATGAGAATCTCATTTGGAATGAGAGGGAAAGCCCCAGAAATCCTCAAAAGGCCTCACCATTGGCCCCTGAGAAATGACAGGTGGGACAACCAATGAGAACAGCAAACAGATTTGAAAAGCCCTGACCTAGGGCCCTGCCCATGCCGCTCACCCTGCACTGTGCCCATGGTCCCTGCCTTGCATGGACCATGTACTTTTCTTGTTTTCCTTCTTTCTTAATAAACTCTTTACTCCCTTGCCTACCCTTAAAAAAAAAAAAAGGAATAAGAATGTTTACCTTTGCAAAGTCCATTGAGAAGATTAAATATGTAAAGCAATTTTCTGATGTTCCAAAGAGAAAATCCACTCCCCCTTTTCTGAACACACACATATTCTCTCTCTTCTGAATACCTATAACAAAAAAATTTACCAACCATTTCCCCTTGTAGTATAACTTTTTTTTCCCTGCTAGATTCTGAGTGCTGTAGACCAAAGCAAGAGTCTTTTTCATTTTTCATCTATTTAAGCACCTAGCACATTTTCCAGCAGACATTTAAAAACATTTGTTGACTGGAGAGAACCCATGATTCTCCAATACAGGAATGGATTTCTAAGCATTCTCTCAGGTCCTGTGTCTGATTTAATGTGCACCTGATTGTATTCAGACAGACATTTTAATCTTTCCAGGTCATTTTAAAGTTTTCCTCAGATGATGTAGTTTCTATAATGTTGATATCCACGAAAATTGTTCATTTCTAATATTGTTTTGTTTCCTAGGCTGCTCAAATCAGATACCATGAGCTGGGCTCGGCTTAAACAATGGGAATTTACTAGCTTACAGTGTTGAGACTGGGGAAATGTCCAAATCAAGGCATCAGCAAGGCAATGCTTTCTTCCTGAAGACTGACTGCTGGTGATCCTTGGCTTCTCTGCCACATGGCAAGGCACATAGCAGTGTCTGCTGTTCTCTCCCTTCTCTTCCAAGTTTTGTTGCTTTCAGCTTCATGCTTCCCTGGCTTTCTCTCTTATCCTGGATCTTGGCTTTCACATTTTCTATTGTATCCAAGCGTTCAACCTCAAGAGTGATCGTCTTTCTCTTCAGAGTTTTTACAAAAATCTGCATCTTGGCTGTGGCTCCACCGCAGGTGGGGGATCAGAAAATCTGTAAGCATCATCTTTTTAAAATTTATTTACCACCCCCCTCCCCCGTTGTTTTGCACTCACTGACTGCTCTCTGCATCCATTCACTATGTGTTCTTCTGTGTCTGCTTGTCTTCTCTTTAGGCGGCAGTGGGAACCGATCCTGGGACCTTCCAGAGTGGGAGAGAGGTTGCTCAATCTCTTGCACCACCTCAGCTTCTTGGTCTGCTGCGTCTCTTATTGTCTCTTTTCTGTGTCTCTTTTTTTGTTGCATAATCTTGCTGTGCTAGCTCTCCACTCAGGCCAGCTCTCCTGCACAGGTCAGCATGCTGCGTGGGCCAGCTCTCTGCTCAGGTCAGCTCTCCACTTAGGCCAGCTTGCCTTCACCAGGAGGCCCTGGGAATCGAACCCTGGACCCCCTATATGGTAGACGGGAGCCCAATCACTTGAACCACATCCGCTTCTCTAAGCATCATCTTTTAACCTTCACAATATCACAGTACAATGAGGAAACCAAGGTTTAAGAGATTAAATAAACTGCACATCATCCCCTGGTTAGTAAGTGACTGAGGCAGGAATTAAAGTCAGATCTATCTTATTTCAAAGCCATTATACCTCATTGCCTTTTTTTTTTTTTTCCTTTCTATTTACTGCAGCATTTGATTTCCTTATATAGCAACATGTTGCTGTGGCCTAATGGTCTCACATGTCAGGAGCAAACCAACATTTGTTGTCATCTGTCAAAGATTTCAGAAGAAAAAAAGCCTTACATAAATCAAAAGAATGAATACGTTTACAGGTGTAAACGCAAACCGTTTTCCAACTCAAGGCAAGTAAAAACCCATGGTGTTCTGGTGGGAAAACATCAGAGAAGAGAGGAAACTGGGTCCTAAGACACGTCAACCCTGTCAGAAGGCAAGAGATAAATGACGACTGGTTCAAGAGCCCTTGCCAGGCTCTAGAGAAATCCCAGAGAATCTCTTCCATTAATACCCTGCACAGATCAAAGATCTGATGGTCAAGCAGACTCACTAAGCCAATGGATTTCTCTTCCTCACCTCACCTCCTCCCTCCCTCCCTCCCTTCCAATCCATAATTCAGCAAATCTTTGTTAAGCACCTATTTTGTGCCACACACAATGGTGAACAAAGCAAAAGTTGTCCTTGCCTTCTAGAAGCTTATGGTGAGTTAAGGAAGACAGATAACAAACAAGTGATCACAATGCGGAGTGACAAATACTATGACAGAGTGGAGACTACAGCAGGTCCACATCCCTAGTCCACCAGTTGTCAAGAAAGACACCTGGGGCAAAAGATATGTCAACTGAGAAGAGGGGAGGGTGGGGGGAAAGAGGGAGCTTTTGTGCTACTGTCCCATCTCACAGGATAACTTGGAACCTTGGACCACATCTTTTAATCCCATTGAGTTTTAGAATCTATCTATGCCCAGTTCTCAAGTGGTAGACACATGCTCATGAGGTTATTTGGGTTAATAGAAAGAGCTCCTGGCTAGATGTCAGAAAATTGGGCTCTTACTGGCTCTGAATGCACTTGTCACTGCGCCTCCCCTTCCTCTTCCTAACACTGTTATGAGGAAGAAATAAGATTATGGTGAAGGTGCCTGCCACAGGTCTAGCACATGGGAGGCTCTGTAAATATTTGTTCTAACTGAAACTAGGACTGAGTACGTTGGATCCCATTCCACACAGAAAAAGAGCTGGTTCCTGTCTCATTTCCTTTTTCTACTAAAATGAGTTTATCTTTATATATGCTTTCCTGTCCTGCAAGGATGCTTCTCCACTTGGCTCTTCAGCATGTTGTTTCTTTTTATGGCTGGACAGTAAGAAGCACCAGCTGGCTTTCAGGGTCTTGACTGGACAACTTTTATCGAGGCTGTTTCTGAGGAACCCTGTGTGCTGCCGGAGGCTGAGGAATAAGGCCTTCTCCTCACCAAAGTTGAGAAAGCTGCTCTCTGCCCAGAGGACCTGGGGGTGAAACGAGAGCAGCTGGACCCTGTTCCAGCCATGCAACATGAGGGGACAGTTCCCAGCTGAGGACACAGGGGCTGCTGTTTCCTGTAAGACATTTGTCAGTGAAGGAAAGATCTCTGCACCCATCTGCCTGCAAGGACCCAGGCTGCACAGGTCTGTCCTGAGACCCCAGGGGGGTTGTGAGGGGGACAAGTAGAGCCAAGAGCCAAGATGAAGAACAGAGAAGGTCCGTAAAGCTGTTCTGTCTAAGGACTCGGAGTAGGACCACCTTCTTCCCTTTGATCAGCCAGCAAGTGGGGATCTGGGGCTTCCCAGCTCCGCCCCGCAACCTGCTTGAATGCCTGTTCAAAGGAACACTCTCAGAGAGGCGGTTCAGGCTTTGGAGGAAGGAAGGCTGCTTTTGAATTCCAGCTGCTGTCCTTACTGGGCCTAACTTAGGCTTGTTTTTTAACCTTTCTCTGCCTATATTTTTCTCACCTATAAAATGAGATTTCTCATATGGTTGTTGAGAAGATTACATGACACTGTAAGGAAGGCACCTAGCACATGGCAGACAGGTGCTCAGCGAAAATTAGCTCCCTTTTCTCTTCCCCCTTAATTAATGTAACAGTACAGGCCACGGCTCAAGGATGCACTGCAACTGGGTGTGCCTAGGGTCCACCCACTGCTCAGAGAAGCAGAAGGTAGCAGATGGCATCTCCTTCCTTTCAGGGGTGAAGTCTAGAGAGACGAAAGTGACTTCCTAGAACAAGAGGAGTAGCAAAAAGGATTTCCTGTAGCTCGATCTCCCTCACACTGTTCCCCATCTCTAAGTTGAGAGTAAAAGCAGGTTTTTCTTTGGCTAACAACACTAGAATTACACGCAAGATGAGCTTTCATAAGGAAGCCAGTCGGGACAGGAATAAGTCTGAACACACCATTTCAAATCATAGCTTGAGAGGCGTATCACAGGCATCAATCTAACTTATTTTAACACTGGCTTAGAAGGGAACAGCCACTTGTGCAGGGCCACACAGCTAGTTGGTGGCACCAAGCTTATAAGAACCCTAGTCTGACTCCAAGTTCAGTGCTCTTGCCACTGTCCCATGCTGCCCTGCTATGATCCCTGAGTGACGTCTCCGAAAAGGGTGGCCACAATCAGGCCTGGCTTCCGTCTACAGCCGAACAGTCTTGTGTTAGGTGAGTTTTCTGAGAATCCGGCAGCATGTTTCCTTCTATTGCCATGTAATCAATCACATGGCAGAGAACAGAAACCTCCAAACCAGAAGACAGAAGTAGTGCGGCTCTCCCCAGCTGGGGAAGGACGACTTGCTGTGTCAGCATGTTCCTGTCCTTTTCATTCACTCAGGCTGAAAAGCCGCGTCCCAGCCTGTAAGTCTGCATTAGTTCCACTTTTGTGCAGCTGCGGTCTCTGCTGTAAAGCTGACAGTTCCTTTTCAACTGACTTCCTCACGCAGCAGACAGAGACCCAGCCGGGGCTGTCTCACGGTCACACATAGTGGAGGCAGAGCCGGGCCTGGAAGCCAGGTTGCCTAGCAACCGGCCTCGTCTCTCCAGCAGTGGGGAAGGTTGTCACACAGAGTGGCCCTGCCTCTTCCTGAAAAGTCAGGAATGAGGACATACAACTTCATGGTGTCTGCTGGCAGAAACAGGTGGGATGGGTTCCAGGGACGATCTGGGGTTTTTGTTTTTTCTCTGGTAATGGATA